>JAOWBW010000366.1:934334-983340 GCA_026119855.1 Campanula takesimana
GGGTACCAACCCAAGACGGTCCACCCCAATCATGCTCACCACAAATATTGTGGCTACCACCAATATAGTGGCCACACCACCGAGGATTGCTTCGTTCTCCGCAATGTCATTCAAGATCTCATAGATAAGAAAGAATTTGTAGTGACTAATGGCGAACATGTCAATGTAATAGAGATAGGAGAACTCGAGGGGACCACCATTCAATCCCAATTGTGAATGGGGGCCCCAATGTTATGAATAAACTTGACAATTCTTGTTATGTTGTAACTTACGATGAGTTAATGAGGGAAGTACTAGAGAATAGGAAAAGGAAGCAAGATGGGAACGTCAACATGCTAACTCGATCCGGTCGAGTCATAGCAAGCAACCCTTCCACTTCCGCACCGAGTTTCCTCTTCTCAAAGGCCGCAAGCTCGCGACACTCCCGAAGATCCTCTACTTGTCCAACTCAAGAAAACTCAAGCCAACATCTCTATTTGGGGACCTCATCGCGTCCTCAAAAGAACACCGAGATCTTGTCATCCGCAATCTCGATGATACATCAGTTTCTCCCGATACTACTCCCGAGGACCTCACGGCAATGATCGGTCACATTCATTTTGGCAACGTCATCACCTTTGCCGATATGGACCTTCACCATTGGTTTCGATCACAACGAGGATATTTACCTCAAGGTACGAGCAAGGGGGAGGCCCATCTCAAGAGTCTTAGTGGACGGTGGTTCCGCACTCAACCTCATGCCTAGAAGAATCATGGGCATACTGGGGCTTAAGGATTCCGATTTGAAGCCTTATACTGAAGTAATCCGAGGTTATGACAGCACGCCCGTACAGTTATGGGCATGATCGAAATAGACATCGAGTTTGGGAGCATGGTCATGTCCGTTCCATTCCAAGTGCTTGATATCCCGGCCTCGTTCAACTTGCTTTTGGGCCGACCATGGATTCATAGTTCTAAGGCCGTCCCGTCAACTCTCCATCAATGTGTCAAGATCCGAAATGGTGATGAAATAGTGACAGTCATGGCCGAAAACGTCACTATCCACAGAAAAGGTGAGCCTGTCCACCAAGTTCAGCACGGTCTACCAGACTCCACTCTCTCACGGTCTACCAGACTCCACTCTCTACGGCGTCTCATCAACGCCATTGACAAAGAAGGGGAAACGGTGATGGACCCCCAGCAATCACAAGTCCTCCGCATGATGAGGAATATGGACTACTTCCCTGGTTTAGGCCTAGGGAAATATCACAAGGAATCCTACATCTGTGCAGTCCCATTTGTCAAGACACATTTGGTTTAGGGTACGAGCCTTCCAGAGGGACTTGAAACAAGAGCAAGCGATCAAGAATGAAAAGCCCGAGCTCGTAGAGAAGGCCGTCGTTATGAGGTCCCTAATCTAAGGCCTTACCGCAAGACGTTGAATGGTTATTTTGTCCGCCAAGGGGAATACGTTCCATACATGATCTTTCCCGAGCCATGGGTTAACAATAAAGGTGTCAAAAGCCCGGTCTCGAAATCTTCTCTGATTGTGAGATCCAGAAATCCGAAAGGGAACCAACTCCCATGTCGCCCCGTGAATGGTGGGGAAGGAAGGTGACTATAGAGTCCGAGACAGAAATCACCGTGGGGGAAGAACTGACAGATTTAGCCTCCATGTTCGAAGAGCTTGCCATAATGAATGAAAGCCAAGTTAACCCCATCCACGACACCGTCATCATGAATGAGACTATCAGTGAGATCCCGCCAAGCTCCGAGCCGATCAACAATTGGTATTCAACAAAAGGGCCCGTGGTATCCGAAGAATTCTTAGTCCAAGAAATGGGTTGCATACCCCGCACAGCAACAAGGGAAGAGCGGCTCACAATTACGTTCAAGTCCGAGAGTGTCTCTAATACCCTCACCCAAGAGGATTTGGAGGCCATAGCCGAGCGTGTGTTTCCTTTCTTTGCTAATGAAAAATTTGATATTTCTGAGTACCCTGAGATTGCAAACATCATAAATGATGAATTAACTAATAATGAACTTAACGAACAAGTAATAACGATTCAAATTATGATGAAATAGACCACGAAAACACAACATACTTAAATGAACTTGCTCAACAAGTCCGTAGTCGTGGTGAGAATGGTCCAGATGCTGACGAAGAATTGCATGTTGTTAATCTGGGTACCGAAGAAGAGCCAAGAGAAACTAAGATCGGAAGCTTCTTCAAGGGGGACGACAGAGACAGATTGACTGCACTACTACGGGAGTTCGTGGATGTGTTCGCATGGTCATACAAAGACATGCCGTGTTTGGACAGAAAGGTAGCGGAGCACAGGATTCCGATCAAGAAGATGCCAAGCCAGTAAAGCAGAAGCTCAGAAAGATCAAGCCAGAATGGTCTCTGCAAGTCAAGGAAGAGATTGAGAAGTTCCTTCAGTGTGGGTTTCATCAAGGTTATCGAGTATCCGACATGGTTAGCCAACATCGTGACAGTCAGAAAAGCAAACGGCAAGGTTCGAGTATGCGTGGGCTTCCGGGATTTGAACAAAGCTTCCCCAAAGGATGATTTTCCACTCCCTAACATCGACAAGCTGGTCGACTCCACTGCTTCCTATGAGGTTCGCTCCTTCGTGGATGGGTTCGCCGGATACAATCAGATTCTCATGGCCGAAGAAGATCAACATAAGACATCCTTCACAACACCGTGGGGTACCTTTTGCTACACAGTCATGCCATTTGGGTTAAGAAACGCTGGGGCTTCCTACCAAAGAGCCGTGACAGACTTGTTCCACGATATGATTCACAGAGAAATCGAGGTCTATGTGGACGACATGATCATTCACTCCAAAGGGACCGATGGTCAACATTTAATCGATCTTCGCAAGTTCTTCGAAAGGCTTCGTCGACACAAGATAAGGCTCAACCCTGCAAAGTGCGCGTTCGAGGTTATCCGAGGCAAAGTCCTTGGTTATATGGTCACTGAAAGGGGAATTGAAGTAGACCCCTCCAAAATCAAGGCAATCATTGACATGCCTCCTCCAAAGACGCAGAAAGAGATCAAAGGTTTCATGGGCAGACTGCAGTACATCAGTCGGTTTGTGCACTAACTCACTTCCATGTGCGAGCCAATCTTCAAGCTACTCAAGAAGAATGTGGCTCTAGAATGGACCGACGCGTGCCAAGAAGCCTTCGACCAAGTGAAGCATTACTTGACATGCCCTCCTGTCCTAGTTCCGCCGCACAAGGAGAAGCCTCTTTTGCTCTATCTCACTGTCAATGATGAAGCCCTAGGGGCTATGTTAGCACAAGCGCAACGAGAGTCCACAAAGGAGAACGCCATTTATTTTGTCAGTCGCCGATTCCAAGGGGGGGAAAAGAACTACTCTGTCTTAGAAAATTCATGTGCAGCATTGGTTTGGGTCACTCAAAAGCTCAAGCACTACATGGAAACTTTTCCGATCAAGCTAGTAGCAAAGGTGGACCTGCTCCGCTACATCTTCAAGAAGCCTTTCATGTCAACAAGAATAGCCAAATGGTACTTCATGCTCGCCGACTATGATATCACTTACGTCACACTAAAATCCGTCAGGGGAAAGTGTTCAGTGACCAGCTTGCCGAATTCCGTGTGACGAAGTGAAGGGGGAAGACGTACAGTTCCCCGACGAGCATTTAATTTGTACTGCAACCGAGGAAATAAGTGGCAACTTTTTTTCGATGGCGCCGCCAATAAACACGGCTTTGGTATAGGAATATTGCTTGTTGATCCAAAAGACATCTACACTCCCATTGCCATCCATCTGGAATTCGAAGCTACCAACAACATTGCCGAGTACGAAGCATGCATAGCAGGGCTCGAAGCAGCTCTCGAAAGAAACGTCACGGAACTAGAAGTATTCGGCGACTCTTTGCTCCTTATCAATCAGCAATCGGGTAAATGGCGAACACAAGACCCGACTCTCCAACAGTATGGTCAGCACCTTGAAGAACTGGTTGAACAATTCCAAGAGATCACTTTCAACTACCTGCCAAGGGATAAAAATCGCTTCGCCGATGCACTGGCCACCATAGCTTCATTAGTCGAAATGCCCAAAGGGAAAATGGTGAAGCCTTTCAAAATTGCCCGAAGGAACAGTCCGGCATACTGCATGAATATCGAGATCAACGAAGTTCAAACAAACCCTCCGTGGTATTCGGATATCATGAATCTCCTCAAAGATGGAATTTATCCCGAGAATAGCAATAAGAAGTCTCAAGCGGCTCTGCAAAGGCTAGCCTCTCGGTACGTACTGATTGGGGACCGAGTCTATAAAAGGCACCACGACGGGATCAATCTCTTATGCGCCAATGAGGCCGAAGCTCAAGAGATAATGTATGAAGTGCACGAAGGAGAGTGTGGACCCCACATGAATGGGTTTATGCTAGTCAAGAAGATACTCCGCATTGGTAACTATTGGAGCACTATGGAACGAGACTGTATCGAGAAAGTCAAAAGGTGTGCCAAATGCCAATTCCATGCTAATCTGCAGCATGCTCCACCCTCGCAGCTTTACAACATGGTCACACCTTGGCCTTTCTCTTGTTGGGGGATAGACATCATCGGTAAAGTCCATCCTACCGGAAGCAATGGGCAGTCATTCATCCTAGTGGCCGTCGACTACTTCACAAAGTGGGTCGAAGCACAAGCCTATCGGACCCTCAACGCCAAGAAAGTGGCCGAATTTGTAAAGATTAATATCATGTGCCGATACGGCGTGCCTCATGAAATCATTTCCGACAACGGCTCTCACATTGAGAAGGAAATGGATGCACTTTTGGTAGAATACAAGATCACCAAGCACAAATCATCTCCTTACCGTCCCCAAGCAAATGGCGCGGTCGAAGCAGCAAATAAGACCATCGAGACCATCGTCAAGAAAATGGCCTCAACAGGAAGGGATTGGCCCGAGAAGCTACCATTGGCATTGTGGAGCTACCGCACATCAATACGGTCAGCAACGGGAGAAACTCCTTATGCGTTAGTCTATGGTTCTGAAGCCGTACTCCCAATCGAACTTGAAATCCCATCTCTACGGGTCCTCCTCGAGAATCAAGTCAACAAGGTCAACTGGATGCAAATTCGATATGAACAGCTAGCCTTACTCGACGAGAAAAGGCTAAGAGCACTCGAACGCACAAGGGCGTATCAGCAAAGGATGGCAAGAGCTTTCAACAAAAAGTGAAGCCTCGAAACATCAACGTAGGAGATTTGGTCTTAAGACAACATCCTCCTAATGCCATGAATCCCCTGGGGAAATGGGACCCCGATGGATCGGTCCGTACGTGGTCAAAAAGATACTAAGCGGCGGTGCAGTCCGGCTTGTGGATTTAGATGGTGACCAGCTGCCAAAGGAGGTCAACCTCGACAAGCTCAAGAGGTTCTACGCTTAATAAACAAAGACTATAAAAAAAAAAAAAAATCGCTCGCTAGGTTGAAAACCCGCAAGGGCGGCCTAGGCAAAAATTAGAGCACGTGCAAAAAAGAAGCTCGCTAGATTGAAAACCCGAAAGGGCGGTCTAGGCAAAAAACAGGGTGCACACCAAAAAAAAAAAAAAAAAATTGGTCTTTGTTTGTTTGAACTACGGAGACCTGAGTCTCCCAACTGGAGGAACGTAGGCAACCTTCGGGTGCGGTCTAAAATATATCAAAAATATCCAATTCACTTCAAATAACAAAATGCAATTTTTATTCATTCAATGAATCATTCAAATCATTACAACGGATTTATTGAGCAACAAGAGACATCAAAATATTAAATCCTAAAACAAAGTGGTCTAACTGCAATCTCTTGGGTACAAAGAAAAATCTAATCTTTCTTAGGTTTGGGAACCCATTGCTTCTTGTTATGTCCTTTAGTCCTCTTGGATGGAGACGGAACATTCTTGGGACTGCCAAGACGGGAGAAAACGCTAGGATGGGATGGAGCTTCATCAACGGCTTTCCCTTTGCCCTTATCAAGCGGAGCCTTAGCGGGGACAACCATGGGACGCTTCCACACATAGGAGGAATTTCCTTTACCTTTCTTCTTCTTGGGGAAATGACGAGGTCTATAGTCCCGCACATGAACCACCGGTCTCACGGGGTCAACGACATCGTCGTTGGGCCTTCCTAAACGATCAAAAACGCTCGGACGCTTCTCCACCATCGAGACGGACCCCACAGCTGGAATGGCGTTCACCATTGGAACGGACTTCTCACCCTCGGGGACGGAAACCTTAACTTCAAAGGAGAAAGTCATTGGGGCCATTATGACAAGAATTTCGTGGTTTAGGAGGAGAAAGTGTTTGCAAAAGAATGCTGTGTGACCATTCTGGTCGAAAATGGTTTAAAATTTATAGCTGTTGGAACATTCTGATCAGAAAAAGAAAGGGGTTGTAATTCAGCAGGCCAGAAGCGCGCGCCTCCGACCAAGGCTGCACAACACGCGCGCCTCTTACAAGCAAGGCCCGACGCGCGCGCCTTTGACAGCAGTTCAGACAGAAACAGCCCTTGTCAGTTCAGAACAGAACCCAAGCACTTCAACATATCCAACCTGCAGCAAAATCAAATCCCAGCAACAAAAAGGAGTTCAAGCATCGATAACAAGCATCCTTTGGGCACACATTTGTTGTAAAGAGTCGACATCTAAGATCGAGTCGCTAATAGAACATAAAATGAGTAGTAAGATAAATAGGATTGTAAATACATGTTAAATGTTATTACAGGCAAAAGTAAAAGTGTTTCAATCCCTCATCCTCTCAGCCACAACAGCTAGGGCACATCATCACCAGCACTGTGCTCACCCCCTGCTGCCGCTCTCGGTCTCCTCATCATCATCATCATCATCATCCTCATCATCATCATCGTCATCATCATCCTCAGACTCAGATGTCTTAATCACAACATCAGGACGGGTCCTCTGGCAGCTCTCCCTGATGAACTGGCGCCACCCCGGCTCTGGCTACCTTCTCGGCTCAGACTTCTACTATGGCTACCTCCGTGGCTCAGACTCCTGCTCAACGACTGCTTCGCCGAAGAGACAGCCTCATCAATGTCCAGTGCAGCATCCCTGCAGCCTCGTCCCATGCCCGATCACCTCGGGCAGCTCCTCTCGCAGCACCAGAGACAGCACCAGCAGCACCTCTAGTCATAGGAGAAATATCCATGTACAGCTCCAGCACCCTCTCCTCCAGCTGACGGAACCTCCGCCTCATCCCTTTGTTCTGCCTACCCAAGTGCCTATAAGCAGCCACGGGTACCTGTTGCAACAAAGAATAGGAAAAGGAAATTACATCAATACAAAGGACAGAAAAACAAGACTGGAACTGAGAAATGCAAAGATGGTCAAAAAACATACCACAACAGCCTGAGCGGGAGGCTCTCTCTCCGGTGACATATCCTCGGGAACAATCTCCCTCTGCTCCTCAAAGACCCCGAAGTTGGAATAAGTGTAATAAGGAGGAGGCAAAGGAGGATCAAAACAATACCCGGCACCGGTAGTATAAAACCGAGCGGAGGTCGAAGGGCAGCCTGTGATCTTCTCGCATCAGCAAACATGAAGCCTTACATTAAGTTGTTCTCCCTGAAGAGGCCATAATCCTGATCCAAGTGAATATAAGGGACGGCATCAACACCTACCATGTATGCTGCGCGATCAGCCTCTGAAAGCGACCTCCAATTACGAGGGCAGAAAGGAGGAACGTCTGGAACTGCAGGACGAGGAGGAGTATAAAAGTCTGTCACCTGGGTACCGTGCTGCCAGAACACTCTGTCCCCCAAATACAGAGCCATGCACTCACCCGAACTCATCAAAAGCCGAGAACAGGTAGGAATAAGAGTATGCTCAAACCAGTGCTGAACTGATCTCCACGGATACAAAGAGAAGGCAACAGACTCAGGCCTCAGGGTGTCCAAGTGCCGTCGGGCCGAAGTAAGACTAATGGGGTTCATGCCAGTCTTCACATTCCTCTCCTTATACGCCCACCGTGCGTAATCCGGATACTGGGGCTGGCCTTCCTTGGCAATCTTGAAATCCCTCAGATTCAGGATAGCAAAAGCCCAAAGCTGTAGACAAAAGGCAGAAACAAAGTTAATGACAGTCAACGGAAAAGGCAGTTATGACCAAGGCAAGGATAATATAAAAGGGACAGTAAGTCGTATACCTCCCACAGCAAGCTGAAGCCCGTAATAGAGCTGGTGGTCGAGCGGCTGGTCAAATCCATGCCGTGGTAACAAGCAGCTAAGTCCGCTGCGCCCCAGTATACTGGCCAATCTGGTCCAAGTCCACTAACAAGTCAAGCAGAGCCAAAGAGGCCGAAGATCCCCCGTTGGCAAACAGAGTATGGGATAACAAGTACCAAATGAAGCAACGGGCCACGGCATCAACCCGATCAGCAGTAACACCTCGAGCCTCAGCCATCAAGATGCTGAAATAAGCCCGGATTCGCCCCCATGTCACTCGATAATTCTTAACCTCGAACCGGCAGTCAACCAAAGCCAGTAACTCGTCCGGAGTCCGAGCGGCCCCTCTCAAACTAAAAGGGATAGGCATCCCCATGAACGGCAAGCCCGTCAAAGCTGTGAAATCGGTAGGCGTCATAGTCACCTCGCCCATGGGTAAATGGAAGGTATGGGTGGTGTCCCACTATCTTTCCCTCAACCCCTGGACCACATCGGGTCATTCTTCAAAGCTGGGAGGCTAGTGACAAAAAGACCAAAATGAGTCCCTGTGACTCGGGCCCGAACATTCTCAGGCAACCTCTTCCATATAGAGATGGGCCCATGAGCTCCACCGCGAATCTCTGTCAGACGGGTCCACTCCTGAAAGGAAAGAAGGAACAGCAAAAATTTCATCAGCATAACTGCTACAAAACGGATGAACTCAACATAGAGATTTCAATGGCAGAACGATGTACAAGCAAGTATGTGAACATGAAAATGGGCACCCCAATATGTTTCTTACAACAAATCAGCAGCAACAAACAGCATGCAAAGAATGATCAATAAATCTGCTGCAGCAATATTTCGGGTAAAGAAAACGGAACTTCATGAAATCCGAAATCGACAAGAAATATGAGGCATTCTTACCAAACCCGAAGTCATGAAGTGAGAAATGTGGGTATGAGGCCGGAAAGTAAGCAAACTCGGGTCCATAGCTTCAACCCCAATTTCGGGCTCCTCGCCCTGTGGCATCTCGAACGGAGGTGATTGCTGACGATCCGACATCGTTTCTGTGATGGGATTGATCCTAGAGCAGCAAGAAAGTGTTTTGGGGTGATTTCTCTACGAAAATTGGGCTTGGAATTTGGAGGGTTCTTCAAAATTTTGAAAACTTGCCGAAAACAATGAACCGCCTGTTTAAATATGCTGAACTTATGCGCCAGGCGCGCGCCCCCCGACATACTCATCCGAGGCGCGCGCGTCCCATAACGAGTCCCGAACGCGCGCTCTTCCCATCATCAGGTAGGTTCAGAAGCAGTCTCCCATGCAAGAAACCATGCACCGTATCAAGGTTTCCCCACGGATTCCAAACTCCCTAAGTTCTGTCACGGGTGCCATACCACCCTCAAGGGTCAATCTCAACATTTCATCCCCAGCAGGAACATTTTTCTGGTCGCGGTCAACTGTGCCCGCACCCCACAATTCAAAAAAAAGTCAAGTGTGACTCCAAGTGGCACGAGACTCCAAAGCAATACTTCATCAACGGATTTCACTAACGGATTCGTCTCCAAAGGTTCACTAACGGCCTCTTCAAAGGTTCACTAACGGCCTCTCCAAAGGTTCACTAACGGCCTCATCAACGGAATTCACTAACGGATTCGTCCTCAAAGGTTCACTAACGGCCTCATCAATGGATTTCACTAACGGATTCGTCTTCAAAGGTTCACTAACGGCCTCTCCAAAGGTTCACTAACGGCCTCATCAACGGATTTCACTAACGGATTCGTCTTCAAAGGTTCACTAACGGCCTCTCCAAAGGTTCACTAACGGCCTCATCAACGGATTTCACTAACGGATTCGTCTTCAAAGGTTCACTAACGGCCTCTCCAAAGGTTCACTAACGGCCTCACCAACGGATTTCACTAACGGATTCGTCTTCAAAGGGTCACTAACGGCCTCTTCAAAGGTTCACTAACGGCCTCATCAACGGATTTCACTAACGGATTCGTCCTCAAAGGTTCACTAACGGCCTCATCAACGGATTTCACTAACGGATTCGTCCCCAAAGGTTCACTAACGGCCTCATCAACGGATTTCACTAACGGATTCGTCCTCAAAGGTTCACTAAAGGCCTCTCCAAAGGTTCACTAACGGCCTCGTTCAAAAGGTTCACTAACGGCCTCATTCAAAACATTCAGCCGGCAGGTTCACCTAACGGATCATGCCACCGCCTCTATCAACAAAAGCCGCTCACACAGGGAGCGCACCACTATCTCTCGCAATTTCAAATTCCTGCTTTCACCGAGTCTTTGCTTTTTCTTGGTGATTTCCTCGGCGGGTGTTTTTAACTTTCGTCGACGCGTTTTGCTTTGCAATCCACGTCGCCGAGGGGCTCTGTAGACACCCCGCCTTGGACCACTCACCCCGATTGCACATTTGATTTTGTGTTTCTCCCCATTTTAAGTGTTTCTCGTTAGTTTCTGTCACTTCCGTTAAGTTCCTGCCTGACTTCGTTAAGTCTAGGGACTAAACTGAATAACAGGGCTGACTTTCTAGTCCATTCTATCAAAATTGCCTTCTCTGAGTCGCGCGCCTCCGACAGGAGGAGCCAGGCGCGCGCGCCTCCCGCCCCCAAAGCAGGAAGCGCGCGCCTCTGGGCGTCAGTTACAGATTTCTGGCCAGGATTCTCTCCCTTGCTCAATTTACAGGATTTTGCCCGGGAAGAATTTCTTGGTGACTGAGTTTTGGCACCAAAAACACCTCTCTTTCACCTATAAAAACCTCTCTTTACCTCCATTTTCAAGGACCGAAAACCTTAGACCTTGGACCTTGGATATTTTACTCTAAATCTTACAAAGAAGCCAAATTTCTTACGTTCAAGGCATTTCCAAAGGCATTCATCAAGAAGTGTTTGAAGTCTCTCGAAGACTAGGTAAAAACCATTTCCTCCCTCTTCTCGACTTCATCTCTTTTCTCTTTCTTTTTGTTTTATCAAAGTGCAATCACCCAAATCATTTTGGGACATGACTCTAATGATCACCTCATCTCATTGAGGTCGGTTAAGGAGTTATCTCCTACATTCCAAACTCTATTTTAAACCCCCTTTTTATGATTTAAAGAAGAAGAAGAAGAACATTACCATTTATGTAGATTTTGATCAAGCAAGACCAACTTTAGTTGGGCGAGATGGGTGTTTCGGTACTTCCCATCTCATAATCTAACCCCCGAACCTCAAAACAAAGAATCTCTGTTTTCGTAATCAAACTTAGGCTATTATCAATAGGTTTTTCTTATGTTCCTCAAAACATAGGTGGCGACTCTAAAAACAAGTTAGACATCCTAGGATAACTCACGCGCTCTAGCCAAGCCGTGGTCCCCGGGGGTATCTACTGCATGATATTTTCGCAAACCGGGATCCAGTGTTTTCCATTTGTTCGAGACTTGGTTGATAATCAAGGCCGAATCGCCATATACTTCCAGCTCCTTAACATTCCTTTCCAAGGCTGCCTCTAAACCGGCTGTGCATGCCTCATATTCTGCGGCATTGTGGGTGACATCAAAGTTCAATTTGATGGCGATGGGGGTGTGCTCGTCTTTTGGGTTCACCAAGAGCAATCCTACACCGTTTCCTCTTTTATTGGCCGCTCCATCGAAGAACAGTTGCCACCTATTTCCTCCCTCGAGGGTAAAGATTCCTTCATCTGGGAATTTTGGTTCGGGACCCCTTTCTTCATTACTAGGGAAATCTGCCAAGTATTCTGCCAAAACCCTTCCTTTGACTGCCTTTCTCGACACATAACTGATATCGTACTCGGCTAAGAAGAAGGACCATTTGGCAAGCCTCATAGACAAAGATGGCTTTTCCAATAAGCATTTGATGGGGTCTATTTTGGAAATAAGTTATATCAGATGAGCCTGCATATAATGTTTTAACTTTCTCACGACCCATACCAATCCTGCGCAAGTCTTCTCAATTGGGGAGTAGTTGAGCTCGCTTCCTTGTAGCTTACGGCTTACAAAGTAGATGGCATTTTCCACCTTTGAATCTTTCTTCTCTTGGGCCAACATTGCTCCTATCGACACATCAGTCACCGTTAGGTAAAGCAAGAGTGGCTTGTCTTTGTGTGGAGGGCATAGGATTGGCGGGTGGATGAGGTAGGCTTTAATCTTGTCGAAGTCCTTTTGGTACTCCCCGTTCCATTTGACCTCGGCATTCTTTCTTAGCAGTTTGAAGATGGGCTCACAAATAGGAGTGAGTTGGTTTATGAAGCGGCTGATGTATTGTAATTTTCCCATGAAGGCTTTTACCTCTGTTTGGGTGCGAGGCGGCCTCATTTCCAAATTGCCTTAACCTTTTGAGGATCAATTTCGATGCCCCGTTCGGTGACCATGTATCCCAAAACCTTGCCATGAGAAACCCCAAAAGTGCACTTGGCCGGATTAAGTCTTATGGAGTGCTTCCTAAGCCTGTCAAAGAACTTTCTCAAGTCTATCAAATGTTGCCCGTCAGAGCCCTTAGAATGCATGATCATGTCATCGACATACACTTCTATTTACTTATGGATCATGTCGTGGAAGAATGCGGTCGCAGCTCTTTGTTAGGTAGCCCCAGCGTTTCGCAACCCGAAAGGCATCACGGTATAGCAAAAGGTTCCCTATGGGGTGGTGAAGGTAGTTTTTTCCTGGTCCTCCTCTGCCATCTTAATCTGGTTATATCCGGCGAAGCCATCCACAAAACACTTAACCTCAAAGCTAGAGGTTGTATCCACAAGCATGTCGATGCTTGGGAGGGGAAAGTCATCTTTGGGACTCACTTTGTTGAGATCCCTAAAGTCGACGCAGCATCAAACCTTTTCGTTGGCCTTTGTGACCGTTACTATATTGGAGGGCCATGAGGGGTATTCTATCACTCTTATAAAGCCGACCCGAAGCAACTTCTCAATCTCTTCTTTGACCTGCAGGGACCATTCTGGTTTGATCCGCCGAAGTTTTTGCTTAACGGGCTTCACCTCGGGGTCCACGGGGATCCTGTGTTCCACGATCGAAGCATCCAGCCCTGGCATATCCTTATAAGACCATGCAAACACATCTTCATACTCTTTGAGTAGCTCAACCAAAGCTTCCCTTTTAGCCCCTTTGAAGTATTCCCCAATCTGTGTCTCCTTCGGCTCATTTTCGGTTCCCAAATTCACCTTAGTCAAAACCTCTTCGGCAGCTTGGGCACGGTTTTCCTCTTGATCAACAACCTGCTTTGATGACTGTTTAATGTTTGGATGTTTAGTGTGTCTGCATTATTAGCTGATTCATTATTAACCATTTTCAGATTATTAGTTAATTTATCATCTAATAAGTTGGCAATGAGGGGATACTCGGAAAGGTCTATCATTTCATTCAATGCAAACGGGAATACAACGTTGGCTACAAGTTCATAATCCTCGGGCGTGTGGCCCTCAGAGGAGACAGACTCGAATTCAAAGACAAGAGATTGGGGAGACTCAACTACATTGGATCCTACGACATTTGACTCTAGGGGACGAGGGACCAGTCCAAGTTTCGCGGTCATTTCTTCTTTGCTCGCCACCGGTCCAGAGAAGGTTACCCAATTTTTCAGAGGCATGTCCGTTGGCTTTGCAAGAGTGTGTGGGTCAAAGGTTGCAAGAGGTCCACCTTCAATCACGGCAATCATTTCCTTTTCGAAGTCAATTAGGTCAGGTACAACCAAGTCTTCCTCGAACATTCTTTGCATTACCACACCGTTCCATTCATTGCCCATAGCATCCTTGGTGGCGCCCATAGGAACTACCTCCTCAAACTTTTATCCGCCATTTTGTCCCCAGACGAATCCCCTTTCCTTGCCAGCTCCCGTCACAGACAAGGTTTCAAACTCTTTTACCATTTCGGGCACCCCCTTGAAGGTGTATTCGTGGCTGATAGTAGTATCGGTAGGATCTTTTATCTTGGGCGTATCCAGAAATGCCCTCCTCACGGGGTTTGCCACCACCCCTCGGAACCTTTTGAGATCCTCTTGCAACTTATTCCAATTGGTCATCATCGGCTCCCTTGGCTCTGGGGGTTCGACTTGAACTCCCCCCTTCACAAAGTAACGGCTCATATCAAAGGTATAAGGACGGAGGTTAGGGGTTTTAAACGGAATCCCTTGAGCCCTGGCTTGGCTTTTCTTCCGAGCCATTTCCTTATCCATCCTGAGGTCTCCGGGGTGGGTTTGTATCCCAAGCCATGAAGCATGTTTTGCTCTTTGATCTCAACAATCTTGTGAGTCCCTTGGAGCTTCCTTCCTAGTCCGAGCCCTGGGAGGTAGCGCATCAGACGCATCATTCTCATCGCAGGAGGAATCTTATCCTTGGTGAGCGTGAGATCTACACAACAATGTGGGTTTTGGGTGGTACTTCTGTGAAGCCGGTCAAAACCATGCCGCTTCCCTCATGCTTAATTTCCAACACGGGAATCCCATTGGTGTTGGTTCCTTTTGTGATCACACTGTCCCCATAAATAGTTGTCAAGTTACCCCCTTGCACGTATTTCACACATTGATGGAGAGTGGAGGCGACCCCATTGACTTTGTGGAGCCACGGGCGTCCCAATAAGGCAGTGAAGGATATGGGGATGTCAAGCACTTGGAAGTCGGTCGGCATCATTTGTTTCCCAAAACAAAGGTTCAAGGTGTCCACCCCTAAGACTGAGCGGGCCGTGGAATCATAAGCTTTAACAGTGATCACGGAAGGCTTTAGGTCGGTGGTCTCAAGGCCATGTAGATCCATCATCTTAGTGGGGAGGACATTCATGGCGGAGCCGTTATCGACCAGAACCCGAGGGAGGCGGCGATCATCCAATTGTACCGTGATGTAAAGGGCCTCGTTATGGCTAGCCCCAAACTTCGGCAAATCCAAATCTGTGAATGTGATGATATTTCCGTACTGAACACTTCCGATCATTTGCACGGCTTCCTTGGGGGTAGCTGTGGTGGGTACCATAGTGTGGGCCAAGGCTAAGAAATCATCCAGGGCCGGAAATTCCTCTTCTTCCAATTTCGGGGAGAAAACACAAGGAGCCACATTTGAGGATACTTCATCATCATCACTTTCATATAGGATCCGGAGCTCCTTGTGAGGTAGAGAACGAACGGCTTCTTTCATTTGGGTGAGATACCCTTCATAGTCAATCATTTCTGGGATCTTTGCGACCTCGGACCCGTTTCGTTTAATTGTCCTCTTGCCCGTAGATGAACTACATGCCTCAATGATATGGAAGCAATCATCATGGGAAAGGCTATCCCCATTCGAGCCTTGGCTTTCGCTGTCCAACTTACTCTTAATGGACTTTTCCATCTCTTCCATGCATTGTTCAAACGTTATATCATGTTCGGTGAGTGTTATTACGACCAATTCATCGGCGTTTTGGTGGGGTACCCTTGCACTTATCACATTGGCGATCATAAAGTCGGATAGGCATCTCATATCTCCCTCTTGTGCACATGCCCATAAAGCTTCCTTCCATTCTTCCCCAATCTGATCCATTGGGACATTGAATTCCAAAAGGTTCACAGGTGTAGGCTCCTCGAACTCAATCATATTAATGCCTTGGTTGTTAGGGAAAGGGTTATTAATCACGCTCGGGCCACGGGGGTGTTCAAGTTTCCCTTTGTCAATGAGGTCGAGGATGATGTGTTTTATCACGGAGCAATCATCGGTATCGTGGCCATGATAATTGTGGAAGGCGCATCTTTTGTTTTGGTCAAGGGGTTTCTCGGGATTCCTTGGCTGATAGTTGACCAAAGGTTTTACAAGGCCTTGCTTGACTAACCCTTCGAACACCTTACTCATAGGCATTCCGAAATCCTCAAACCTTACATACTGACGCCTTTCTGCAGTCCCACCCTTTTGAGAGGCTTGCCTTGAGCTTCCCTCTTGGATGCTGTTAACCGTTCCCAGGGTTTCTTTCCCTTTACCGGTGGTAGGAGGGCGGTACCTATAGGAGTTTCCGCTATTTTGGGCCGGAGACTGCTCATTGAGAGCCTTCTCAAATTTGGATCCTGCGGTTACCATGGCTCGGAGATTGGGGTAGAAGTGATGGCTGATCAAAGCTCGCAGTTGGGGTTTCAGGCATGACTGAAATATATCCAACTGTTCATCCTCGGTGGGAGGATTGGAAATTTCTCCCAATTTGTAGTTCCATCTTTTGTAAAACTCACTGATCGGCTCTTCGGTCTTTTGCAGTGTGCTTTGCAAATCGGTGCAATTGGTTTCCCACTCCAAGTTAGAACGGTACTTAGTGAGGAATGCTTCCTTAATCCGGTCCCATGTGGTTCGAGACTCATCCTTTAAGTTGAAGAACCATGTGAGTGCATTTCCCCTTAAGGACAACTGAAGGTGATCAGCCATTTGCTGCACGGTGCAACCCTTCACCCTCATCGCCAAGGTGTAGGCGTTGAGGTGAGTCTGGGGACAGGCGGTCCCGTCAAATTTGTCAATTTCCGGCATTTTGAATCGATGAGGGAGGGGGACGACCTTATCGGGATCCGTGACTCCCGAGGTGAACTTCTTCTCGTTCATTCCCTCGAACCTTTCCTCCATTTGTTTCAGCTTCTCAACTATCCATCCCACTTGAGGGTCCACATGGGGGTTGGATTTGACGGATCCCATGATTTGACTTGTCAATGGCACTGCATTGGGAGGTGAAGTGGTGGAGGGGACTATCGAAGGAGGATTTGTAGGTGGCAAGTGGGTGTAGACATACCCTGGCGCCAAGTTGCTTGTTGGGATATATGGTGGGGTAGTTTTGGATGTTTGGGCCATCGGGTAGTAGAGTGGGTAAGGCACTTCTCTAGAGATGGTTGGCAGGGACGGAGGCGGCAAGCCGGCAGTAGATGGGGCCAAGGGTGCTTGACTGTTTTGGACCGTGTCATATAGATTGAACCCCGGTGGGTACATGGAAGCAACACCCGGCGGGACAAGGGGAGCATGAGTGATGGGCACATTTTGGTAAGTGGCGGTTTGGGATGTGGGACGTGAGGTCCCCACATTTGGGTAAGTTTGAGGGGGCGGGACCCGACTGTACCCTTGAGGCGGCACATTCTCAATTCCTTCTTCGTCAGTGATTTCCACAAAGCCTCCGTCATTTTCAAACACAATGGCTACCCCTTTCTGTCTCATGATCTCCGTGACCCTATTCTGCATATCCTCGAGGCGTTTTCTGTCATTCTCTTCCCGGGCCCTGGCGGCCTCTAAAGCCTGTACCAACGCTTCCCTGCTAAGACCGTTCGGATCTGTGGCATTGTCACCCCCACTACTACTTCCTGCCGGGCTAGTCATTTGGAGAAACCTCAATGAAGTTGTCGATGAACTGTCTGACTCGGCACTAATCAGGCGATGACACGGAACTCTGACCCACTTTTTATGCGCTGCGGAGAAGGAGGTTCATTTCAGACTCGGGTATGGACTCGGGTCGGTGTTTGGGGCAAACAGGCTTTAGGCTCATGCAACAAGAAGGTTTATTATTATTGATTAGTTATGTTCACGTTTACTTAAAACAGATTTATTCCTAACTGGTTGGAAAAGATCGCTCTTCTTTTTCGCAACTATTCTATAATCCTGGATCAGTGGAGGCCATCACTACACCTATAGACCCCTCGTTTTTCACCTGTATTGCACGCTCCCAAGGACGGACTATCCCGGGCGAGGGTCCTATAGGGCACGCGGCTTCCACCGATCAGAAGAAATGAACCTAGGGTCTAGTGCATCGTAAAGTTCCCAATACGCGGGTCATCCTAATCATGGTTAAGCCCCAGTCGGGATCGAGACTTTTCTCCGAAGGCTACACCGAAGGCTGCACCGACATTCCGACATGACCTCATTTTGAATGAGGCATCTCGATCCTTGACCATGGGCTTAAGGATGATCAAAATAACTCGTACATTAGGGCTCGACGACACGGTGTCACCCTATCCTTAGTACATGGCCCTTGCTAATTGCGGTCGTCACTAACACACGAGTTGGAGGCTGGTTAGGCCACGCTTGCATTACATCAAGGAGTCACAACTCGGGCATTAATTTGGCCACAGTTAGCTTTGAGCACGTATCAAGGATGTGGTAACGTGAACTAGACCAAAAACCAACCATAGTCACGGTATTTGTGTGTCACGGACAAGTGTGGTTGACTCGGTTCGGAAGGGAAGGTGGGATGGACCCGTGTGCGCATCGAAGGGAACAAGAGCGCCCAACGAGCTGCATCGTGGCATCCACCCCGGGTTTAAAGGGTACTTGGAACGTGCACGGTCAAGTGCGCGTGGTGTGAAGTCATTCTATGCTCCTTTTTGAGTAAAAAGAGAGATTTTCAATTTGTTTTTCGATAGCATGAGCATGGAATAAGCAAGATATGAACAAGTATGAACAAGCATGGATTGAGCAATTTATACACAACAAATCAAGGAATATAAGCAAACAAAGACCAAAACTTGTACATGTACCAAGTTGTGCACAACAAAGATTTTGAATCAAACTTTTGCAAAAGAAATATTTTACATTGAAACCCTTTTGTACAAAGCAATTTGTGCACAACGAGAAGACTCAAGAAAAACCCTTACAAAAAGGATTATGCACGATGAGGTTTTGGAAACCATTTTATTGACAAAAGATCATGCATAACCAAGTTTTATTACCTTTTAAAACCAAGTTTTGGCCAAAAGAATGAAGGTAATGTGCACAAGTAAGACTGTAAATTTGGAACCTGGACAAGTAGAAGCAGAGGGGCACCCAGAATGTTGCAGCCCTGCACCAAACTGTTAATTGGCAACATTCTCGCCCCTACCCAAAGTAGCCGTACGGCTAAAGCAAGAGGGTGAAGATTTTTCTCAGTTTCTCCAACTTCTGGTCATCAAGCCCCAGTTTATTGTATTTCCAGAACGTATGTACTCAAAAAGTTCAAACAGAAACATCAAACACACACAAACATGCAAGAAGTCAACTAATGGGAACGGGAGTTTGACCCACACAAGAATGTCCCCGAATCTTCTAGAAAGAAGTCCGAAAGCATTCTACTCCCCAGCGGAGTCGCCACTATAAGGATCCCGCCTCAAAAAAACACACGAGCGCGTTTCAAAGGGCGAAATACCAAACGCGGGAACCGGACCAATTTAACGGAGTCGCCACATTTTGTTAATTTTAAACCCAACAAAATGACAAAGGTTTGAGTTCAAAGGTTCGGAGGTCAGGTTACAACTTGGGAAGAGTTTTTACGTCCTCCCAAGTTGCCTCGGACAAAGCCGAGTCTCCCTTGTTAGTTAACAAAAGTGCATGTGTGTGTGTGTGTTTTAACGGAAAATCTTTGTTTTAACTTTTTATTTATCTTTTCAACAGAAAAAGGGTTTGTTTGACAAGAAAACAGAAGACAGAAGGGCAAAATGGTCAATCTCCCCATACGGCCAAAGTAGCCGTACGGATGGGGAGACTACTCCTGGGATTTTACAGTTTATTCAAGCAACAGTCCAGTTCTAGGCAGAAACAGAGCATTCTGCTTGAACTGGACCAAACTGTTCTGATTCCAGTTTGTTATTCCAACACAAAACAACATTAACAACTCATTCCTATGCCATTTGATCATCAAAGAACCTCTCAAAGCAAGAGTTTGGGCATGATCAAAGGCAATCATGGGAGAAACATGAAAGAGGTGGCCAACATGCCCTTTTGAGCCATAGTGACCATTTGATGAGTAAAGATTGAAACTTTACCATCAAAATGGCTCTTCTAGGCAAGATTAATCCTTTAGGGACAAGAACAAACCATAAAGATTGAATCTTTATTACCCAAACTTGGAAATTTGGGCTAGATCAAGGTGATGAGGATAAAGATTGAGACTTTATCCTCAACATGATCATCATAGCTTAAAATGAGCAAAATTGAACAACAAGAGCATCATCCATGACAAGAATGTAAATGAACAATCAACAAGCCATGATCAAACTAGGTTTGAACCTCTTCCACACAAAGTATGGAGGGCACCTTTGATCATCTCATGGCTTGGACTAGGAAATATAAATAATAATAGATATATGTATATTGCTTGAATGGACAAGACTTGCAAGAATGTAAAGATCAACAATAAATGACAAGATCAAAGATAAATAGAGTTCTTAGATGAAGAGAAGGGAGGGGGAGGAGGTGGCTTTACCTATCTTGGTTTAGGCCAATCTTCCTTTCTCTCTTTCACTCTTTGTTCACTCTTACTCACACTATTTGAGGTGAATTCGACAGAGTTACCTTAGTTCTAATGTTCTCCCCCCCCCCATCTGAAATGATCACCAAGGGGTTCTATTATAGGGACTGAGGGTGCCCAAACCAGCCGTACGGCTTGGCCCCTCTAGTACCCAAAGCATCCGTACGGCTCAGCCTGGCGAGCTTCTGGATTTTTCCAATTTTATACCAGAGTAGTCCTGGAATTTATAGCTTATCCTAGGGAGGTCCTGGCCTATTAGCTTATCCCTGAAACGGTGCTAAGGCTACCTCTAAGATAGGTCGGTTTCAGATTGGGGTACTTACAACCGGGTCGTTGATTAAATCCTTTAGCCACTAGACGAGCCTTGTGGCGAGAAACCAAACCATCTGGATTATATTTGGTGCGAAAAATCTATTTGCAACCAATAACATTCTGAGAAGGAGAAGGGGGTACAAGATCCCATGTTTTGTTGTGAAGAAAGGCATCAAAATCAAGTTTCATGTCATGGCGCCAAGTTGGATTTTTCAAAGCTTGGGTGATATTGGTAGGTTCGGTATTGGGGTCCTGAAGAGTGGCAGAAAGATTAAGACGGTTAATTGGCTTGGTGATGTTATTCTGGAGGCGGGTGATAGGTTTTCTTGGCTGAGGTGGAGTAGGGAGTGATGTAGTGAAGGTGACATCGGATGAGGGGGTAGATATAGATGATGGTGTAGGTACATTAGTAGCAGCAGCGGCAAATGTGGGGTCTGTTGGTGTTGGTGCCCTAGGCACGTTTGTTGAACGTTGTAAGTTATCATGATAATAAAGAGATAATAGGATTATTATTATGGCTCGTGTTTGCTTATAATAATCTCCGTCCCTAGAGCTTCTTAAGCACTAGTATAAAGGCTAAATGATCATGGGATGATCATGTTAGATTTATGGGTACTTGTTTGGAACAAGGTACTGGACATGACCCGCGGTATGAGATTTATGTCATGGTCGATGTCATATATAAATCTCATATTAGTTATGTCATTTGAATCCTTAGACATGAAGTTATTATAGTCTTCCACTTGATGAACATTATGTTTGACATATTCAAACGCTGCCTTAACACGGTAGTTATAAAGGGTATGATTGGCATGATTGGATTCACGTAGGGAAGAATAATAAGCCAAATGGATTTGTCCCTCTTCGGAGAGATGTCAAGCTTGGGCCCCTCGAAGGAATGATGTTGGTGAAATGTTTGGCCAAACTCAAATGGATTGATTGGATCAATGTCATTTGGATTATCAACATATTCGGGATCGAGAAAAGTATTGAACAATACAAGTTGACTTGTTGACCATGACTTGTGTTCAATGACATCGTGGACAAAGGGATTATGACATGTTCTAAAAGGAATGCGAACTTGTATCTAGTTACACTATTTGGGTAGGTATGACGGTTTGCTAGAACCTAATCATATCTTATGGGTTCATGTTTGAACCCATTGCCAACTTAGTGTAATCCTAGAGGGTCACACACAAATAGAACGAATCGTAAAGGACTAAATGGGAATTATGGAAATATATCAGTGTTTGGCTCTGGCACGGTCGTGCGCCTTAAAATGGCACGGTCGGCCATAAATCCAAACCAAGGCAAACCTGTCGACATGATTGGCACGACCGTGCCAAATTACCAAGCACGACCGTGCCGAAAATGGGCGGCTGGGGAATTCGCGCGGACTAGATGGCACGACCGTGCCAGATTGTAGGGCACGACCGTGCCACTCAAGTCGGCCAGAATTCCTTGTTGCCTAATTTGGTGACGGGATTTAGGTTTCCTAAGTCCTTAAGGTTAAGGATTAGGACCTATTTAAGGATCCTTTTTACAGCCATTAGACATGTTGTTGTGAGTGCCTCCATAAGGTTTTGAGAGGTTATTATTCTTGTTCTAAGATCCCAAAAGTGAAGAACAAGAATATTCATAATTCCATATAGTTCTTACAATTGTGAAAGCGTGTTTCATAATTTGGTCTAGCAACCAAGATCAAGTGTTCTTGATATTCGTTCGTGGTGTGGATACCGCTAGAGGGTGAAACTTATCATCTTCATAGTTCATGATTCTTGCTTTGTTCGTGATCAAGATTTCAAGCCTCCATCGAATTCAAGGTTGCAAAATCAAAGGCATCAAGGGTTAGTATTCTAGTATTCATTATGTTGTATTTGACTTAATCATATGAATGGATCTATGGGCTTTGGGTTTCATAAATTTTAAATGCTTAATTCCGCTGCGCATGTTACTACGAAACCCAACAGCGTCTGCTGTAGATGGAGGTGTAGCTACATCAGTGTTGACACTGGAATTAGGTGCAGTAGAGGTGGAGGGTAGAATGTCATTTACGGTGGTGTTTGGTGTTGGGGCAGAGTGTGTAGAGGGATTGGAAGCCGGGACAAGTGGTGTGCTCATCAAAGGGGCAGTGGAGGGAGTTGGTAAAATTGGTAGGGAGAAATTGCACCAGTCAGAGGGTAAGAGTCCTGATAAGGGAGGTGCAGACTTTGATTAGTACGGGAAAGTGGTCTCAACGAACTTGACATGCCTGGAAGTGTAGATTTTGTTTGTAGATGGATCAAGACAATAGTAGGAGCTTTGTGTGGGAGAATAGCCTACAAAGACACACAGAGTGGAGTGAGGGTCAAGTTTGTGAGTGGTGTAGGGACGGAGCCATGGATAGCAGAGACATCCAACGCTTCGGAGTTTGAGGTAGTTGGGTGAATGATTATGGAGTTTTTCAAAAGGTGAGACATTATGGAGGGTTGTAGTGGGCATGCAATTGATTAAGTAGCATGCAGTAGCAAAGGCTAGAGACCAGAATTTGGTAGGTAAGAAGGAGTGAGTGAGTAGAGAGAGTCCAGTCTCAACGATATGACGGTGTCGTCTTTCAGAGTAACCATTATGTTTCGGAGTGTGTGGAGGAGTGGTAAGATGAGAGATGCCATGTGAGGCAAGATAGGATCGAAGACCTAGGGATTCTCCTCCATTGTCACTATAGAGTGTGATGATGGGACGATTGAAGTACTTTTCAACAAGAGATTTGAAGCGAATAAAGACGGGAAGTGCATCATTTTTATTTTTCAATGGATAGTACCAAATATATTTTGAAAAATGATCAACAAAGATGATATAGTACTTAAAACCATCAAAAGAATGAAGTGGAGAAGTCCAAAAATCACTATATAACACATCAAGATATCCATGAGAACGAATAGTATTTTCATAGAATGGAAGTTTATGACTTTTATTGCAATCACAAGAATTACAATTGAAAGGAAAAGAACTAGGAAATATTTAAATTGAACTTGTTACTAATAAGACGTAAAACTGAGCTAGAAGGAAGCCCTAATCTATGATGCCAAGCAGAAGTGGTGGAGAGAGCAGCGGAATAAAGTGTTGGAGAAGAGGGATGCCACTCATAGATGCCAGAGTTAGGTTTGCCTTGGTAAAGGATGGTGCTCTTGCGAAGGTCCTTCACAACAAAGGAATTGGGTGAGAAGGTAATAGAAGCACACTTATCTAGACATAATTAAGAAATGAAAATAATTTTGTGAGAGATATAAGGAACATGAAGAACATTATTTAAACGAAGTGTGGATGAGAGAGAAGTGGAACTGGTATGAGCTATTTGGAGGCCAGATCCATCACCAATGAGTAGTTCTTCTGTACCATTGTAAGGAGAGTGGAGAGAAAGGGTGTCTAGATCGTTGGTAGCATGGTGGGTAGCACCACTGTCTAGGAGCCATGGAGTCGGAGCAGGAGATAGAACTGTGGAGCTGTAGGCAGCCGGGTGGGTGTATAGGGCTAGTGGATTTGGTTGTTTGGTGGGCGGGAGAAATTGGGGTTAGGGTTGTGATAGGTGTTAGAGGGAAAAACAGCATTGGGAAACTGTTGTTTGAAGGCACGACAATGAGACATGAAGTGGCCGGTGTTGCGACACTACTAACAGCGACCACTGTAGGGGAATGGTGAGCCGATAGTGTTGGGGTTAGAGGGGGGAGGCTGATTTGGGGTAGGATTGTGAGTGGGAGGGTTACAGTTTTGGGTTTGGCGGTTGTTAGATTTGGAGGTGTAGCTGACAGTGGCAGGTCCCGGGGATGAAATTAAGGTTTTGTGTTTAATGGACAGTTCGCGATTGATCAACTTCTCATGCAACTCATCAAAGGAGATGAGAGTGTCCCTACCTTGCACAACATGTACCACGGAATCAAAATTGGAGTCATTCAATTGATCAAGAACACGATTGACTAAGTCATCGGGATCAAGTGGTCGGCCTAGCGAAGATAGTTAATCGGTACATAGTTTAAGCTCCTGCATGTAATCGAAGACAGATTTCAGTCCTTTGGTAATGGTCTTTAAGAGATCTTTGAGTTGTTTGAGATGGCCACGGGTAGGGTTTGCATATGTTTTGGTAAGGATACGCCAAGCATCAAAGATGGTGAGGGCTTGAGATATAAGCGACACTTGGGAGGGTGATAGAGTTCCTGCAAGAGCACTGAGTACCAATTTGTCTTGATGGTACCAAGTGGAGTATTCCAGATTTTTGACAGGTGCTGGTGGAGGGGCGGCGGCGACAGTTTCTTTCTTAGCGTCGGTGGCAGTAGTGGCGAGGGTTGGTTTAGGCGGAGTGATGAGTTGCGGAGGAGCTAAGAGGGTTCCATCTATGTAGCCATATAGATCAAGACCAATTAGGGTAGCTTCTATTTGAACCTTCCACACAATATAGTTGGTGGGGTGAGTTTAAGAATATGAGAGAGAGAAAGAGAGAGAGAGAGAGAGAGACTACAACGAGCGGCTTGGTAGGCTCGACAGTGTTTAGAAGAAGAAGGGAGGACTCGTTTGAGGCCATAGTTTAGGTATGGATCGTAATCTCTGGTACCATACGAGATTATTGAAATATTGAAGAAACTCAATTGTATTATTCACAATAATAGTATATATACAAGAGGCTTGCTTTAGATGCAAGTTAGAGAATCCTACTCAAATAATAAAACCTAGAATACTAATAACACTAGGAGAGTAATAGCGGCTGGACCTAGCTTGGTACCCAAGCTAGGATTTCGGCATAGACTGAATGTAGGCTGGAGTGTAGACACACTGTAGGATACACTTGATCAACTAGGTTGCCTTCTCTCCTTCGTCTAGAGCCGCTGTCATCTCTCCTTTTTGTTGAGAGCTTTATCGTAATGTTTGTGTTTCTTGTTAACAATGCTTGATATGATTGGTTGGAAATTTGTTGAGAGACTTAATCATTTTAGAAAAAGAAAAAGATAAACATTTTGACAGTGGCAGTTGATGGTGCCATGGTGGACATATTAGGCTTAGGCTCGCAGTGAACCTACAAATTCGCCAGCCTGTAGCCTGCGTAGCCCATATCCCCGAGCCCAACCTGTTTGTGGCCTGCCTTATACACAGGACAAACCAAACCCTCTTTTTATCACAGATCTGGCCAAATCCATGGGCCAAAATCCGCTTTGCTGATTATTTTTTGTCCAATTTTTTTGTTTCAAATTATTCAATTACTTTAATATTGTAGACACCCCGCCTTGGACCTCTCACCCCAATTGCATACAAAGTATTTTTATTTAACTTATTTTTGTTGATTTCTGTTACTTCGGTTAAGTTCCTAACTGATTCCGTTAGTTTTGGACTAAACTGCATAACAGAGTTAACTTTTAGGGTCGTTCTGTCATTCTGTCATTTTTCACCCGCGGGCGCTTCCGGCACTGCCAGTGAGCCGCGCGCGCGTCCCGCCCCAAAAGCCGGACCCGCGCGCCTCCCATTATGGCAGTAACGGATTGCACCTTATTTCCCACCCTTTTCTTATTTACAAACATCTTTTCTTGATCACAAAAACCATCTTTTTACATCCACATTCATCCCCCCTTTTCTCATTAACTCCCAATCCCAAATTCTAAGCCTTTTCTCAAAAACTAATATTTCTTTCATTTATTATTTGATTTCTTTTATTTGTTTTATTTTTCTTTTATTCATTTATCTTATTTGTGATTGGCTCATTCCATTTCACATGGATGACCAATTTCCCTCCATCATTTCCCTCTCTTTTTTACCTATAAAAACCATCATCTTCTACCTTAGAAAGGGACTCCAACCTTGATTCACCAACTACATTATACACAAATTCTCCCAACAAGAGTTCTTAGTAACAAGACTCTACACAAATTGTTTTACAATAATTTCATTACAACAATAACACTTTCAAGTCAAGGTTCCAAGTCCTCTTTCTCAAGGTACAACTCCATTTTCTTCCTTGTTTTCTTCTTCTTGATGTATGCAATCCCCATTAATGGGACATGACCAACATGACTACTTCACATATTGAAGTTAGTTAAGGTTATCTCCCTACATTTTAATCTTAACTTTAATTCACCATGTTAATTTCTCTTCATCTCTTAATGTAATTCTTTAACATTACTTGTTATATGTAATCTTTATCATTAAATAAAAAAAACAATTCTATTTTATTTCCCCTTTATTTCCCCTTTTCTTCTCATCACAATTGTTAGCACATTTCTATTTAATTAATTGAAGGACATGTAAATATTAGAACACCAATAGTAGCAAGACCCGCGTAAGCGGGGCGGAGTGGGTGTTTAAGTACTTCCCACTCTGTCACCTAACCCCCGAAACCTTCTCTCCCGAATCTCTGGTTTTGTACATAAATTAGGCTATTTCTAGGTTTTTCTTATGTTCCTTTAAAAACATAGGTGGCGACTCTAAACAATCTAAAACAAGTTAGACATCCTAGGATAATTCACCGCTCTAGCCAAGCCGTGGTTCCCCGGGGTATCTACAGTGGAGACTCCGCTGGGGACGATTTAGAGGGTTAAACTTGCGTTCTTAACTTTTGGTGTTCTTTTATTCTGTTTTCTGGGCATTCTGGTAAAAGTGGTAGGAAGCGCGCGCCTCCGGCCTTCTTGGCCTAAAGCGCACGCGTCCGACCCTTATTACCAGAATCGCCCGCCTCCTTTCTTGTCCTTCAATTCCATGTTTCTATGCTAACAAATTCTGCATGGGAAAGTTTTCTTAATTAAGGGTCAAGGCAATCCCTTGAACCCACTGATTTGCAGGTTCTCACCCAGAAGCGGGCGCCTCTGCCCTTCTTCCTCTCACGCGCGCGCCTTCCGCATAGGCAACCCAATGCGCGCGCTTCTGGGCGCATTCCCAGAACAGAACAGTGCACAGAAACAGAACAGAATGACAGTGTGTGGGTACCGGGCCTGCATACAATTTCTTTTACTTTCTGTTCATTTTTATCGGTCACACGGGTGATTCGAAAGTTGTAAATTACGTGCTTATTTGTCTTTTTTTTATTTCCTTTGAAAAAAAAATGTTTTGTCACATGTTAGACCTCACACTACATGCACATATTCTTATCAACTGCTCACTATCGAGTCGAACAAGTCCAACCCCAAACCCGTCGAGGCCCGTCCTAGAAAGTTTCAAGCTCCACTCGACCTTGGCTCTTTCGAAGCGGTAAACCTCAGCCCGTGGCGTAGTTCATGACTACATGCCGGGGGTGGCCTTTAAGCCTCATATTCAAGCCGAGCACAAACCACACAATTCTAGTTTAGGGTCTAACACGCCGTGACTCAAGTCGGTTTCCATGTACCGAGATTTCCCTAAACTAATGTCTTCAAATCATACATGCCAACTTGTTGCAATGGACGAAATAAAACTCCGTCCCCAAAAGTGGTTATTTTGGACGAAAATAAAAAATCCGTCCCCGCATGTATGATTTATTACATTAATTTAGTTTAATCCCGACACATGTAGGTCTCACAAGCGTGGTGGAATCCGATGAGTATATGGGACCACGAGAAGGTCTATATACTAGTGTGACGATTCCCCTATTTTTTCTAGAAACCCCAAAAAGGACTCCGTCCTTCCGACTTTTGTAAATAAAAAAAAAAAAACAAAAAAAAGAGTCATTTTCTTATATGGTTGAGTCTTTTTATTTGTTTGTGGGTTAATTCATTTTATCCAAAAGGTGTTTGTGGGGCCAATCTAAGATCAACCGTGCTCTTCCAATAGGTCCAATGGCTTCCAACGGCAACAACAACAACGGTGGAAATGATTTCGTGTCCAACGAAGGGTTACTCAACGTAATGAAATCAATGGGGGAACAAATGGATAGGATTGTCGAGGATGCCCGCCGTAAAGACAATTTGTGGCAAGCCCGTTTCGATATCGACAAGAGGATTCACAAAGAAGAGGTTTCCGAACTCAAGGCCCGTCTTGATTATGAAAGAAGAATTCATGAGGAAGAGGTTTCCGAACTCAAAGCCCGTTTGCAAGAGCTCACCGACGGCAAAGCAAAGTTTAAGGGTAAAGCATGCTCAAGTGGCCCGACCCTCAAAAGCTACAAAGGTACCACCAACAACCGAGTTTTCACTCCTCTCCTAGGAGTAACCCAAGCCGAAGCATTTAAAACTTTGGTGGCAAGTGGAAAGGTCAAGCCTTTGGAGGGTACAAGCCGAAGACGATACCGAAGAATCATGCACATGGTGAATGGTGCGGCTACCACAAGCATAGTGGCCATACTACCGAAGGGTGCTTCCTTCTCCGAAACATCATCCAAGATTTGTTCGACAACGGGGAATTTACTGTGGGTGAAGAACAACTTTTAGAGAATGTCAACATGCAAGAACTCATCAAAGAATAATGATTTGGTTTCGAAATGGGTCTTCTACAAGAAATCATGCCACAAGGAGACTACAACGACAATGTGGACTACAACAACAATCTCCGTTTCTCTTTCTCTACCTAGTAATAGGAATTAAAAAAAAAAAAAAAAGAGTCAAAGTCCTCTTAAGTGTGCATTAAGTTTTCTTTGTCCAATTAATTTTGAGTCAAGTCTCATCATCAAAAAAAGTCGTTCTTGTCCTCATACACTCTTCCAAGTTGTTCAATCTAATTCTTGGCAAAATGATGAAAAGATGTCTAAACGAGTTTTGGAATGAAGGCCATCACTTGAACGCCTAGGGGCTAAACATTGTGACGAAGGCAACATCATCAACGACGAAGACAAAGCCAAGACATCAAGGGTGAAGCAACAACCATGGAGAAAAATTAAGCAATGTTTCAAAGGGGGGATTAAAAAAAAAAAAAAATGCTCGCTAGGTTGAACTCTTCAAATCAACCTAGGCAAAAGTTAGAGCACAAAAAAAATAAAAAATAAAAAAAAAATAAAAAAAAATCCCCCTCAATCAAAGAAGTTCACATCAAGATCATCATCATCATCCACCAACGAAGGACGAAGCAACAATTCCATCACGACGAATGGAGAATCCACAAGAACTACGGTGACCTGAGCCTCTACACTGGAGGAACGTAGGCAACCTTCGGGTCCGGTCCATGCAAGAAAGAAGATATGTTTAGCCCTAGAGCGTTATGGTGATCGGCCTTCATCTCGAACTTGTCAAGACATCTTTGTACGATTCATTTGCCAATGAATTAATCACCAAAAAGATTGAACAACTTTCTTAGATTTGGAATCAATTCGCGTTCCTTGTCGAGTTTAAGGACTTCTATTCTTTCTGCATACTCCCAATTTCTTGCAATCAAATTGGGGCTTTCCTTTTCTTCTCTCTTAATGACTTACTTGCCTTCGTGAGTCATTCAATTCAATAAAAAAAATACATGTCAATACTAGGGACACTTCCCTAGTCGAGTCAATGTCACTCATCTTTAGTGACAAAAGGTTTTCACCGCAAAATCACATGTCTCTCATCCTCAGCTAGAGTCAATGCACACTTCCTCATTAATCGAGTCAAAAATGAAGACGCAAAAGAGATGCCCGCTAGATTGAAAACCCGAAAGGGCGGTCTAGGCAAAAAACAGGGTGCGTCATAAAAAAAATGAGAGAGTGAGAGAGAGAAGGGAAAGAGAAATGGAGATCTCTGGCCTCTAAAGAAGACAACTACACGAGCTCTACATTGGATCTCCTCAGCAAGTCAATTCCCCACCGAGTCAACTTTGGGATTGCAAAAAGCTCGACAAGATATGGCACCATCAAAGGTTGTCTTGGGTTATTGGTATCATTCTCCAGCAGTGTGCATTTTTGGGTTCATGAAAAGAAGGCCCGTGGTAACCAAGATCCATCCGAGAACAAGGCCATCATAAAAGGGCACGAGGTTGCACAAATAATCCCTAGCTAGTCAATTGGCTTGGGCAGCAAATAGCAACAACATGTGTCTCAGTTTTCAAGGATTCTTCAAGTATGTGCTTCTAAAGTACGCCGAAAGGCTCCCGAGAAATGGAGTAGCTCTTGCCATATCCTCTCATATTTATTCCCTCACACGAGGACGAGTCACTCTTGCTTTGCTCAACAAATGGTGACGTCCTAGGGGCTATGTGACTCAAGAACAAGGGATTCTTTTGCTTCATTTGGCAATCAATACGCCCTATAGGCTATGCTCAAGAAAGATGTGTGAGACTATCCTCAAAGTCCCTCAAAAAGGATGTCAAAAATCCCTCTTGTCACGTGTGCCCGTGCTCGTTCCCCCAATCAAGGATGGACCTTTATCGCAATCAATGATGGCACTCTAGGGGCTATGGTCAAGTCTTAAAGGCTCCCTCGGCAAAGAGCAATTAACTCCCCAGCAGTATCCCCAGCCAAGTCATGTGCAACATTGGAAGCTTCCTCAATTCAGCACGAAGGTCTCAACGGGCTTCGCAATCTACAATCTTTTGGGCTACGGCATTACAGTAATTCAAGCAAAGGGCAGTATTAGGGCTTCGTGACCGACAGTCTTTTGGGCAACAATACTCAAGCAATGCAATGTGGATTAGTCTTATGGCTCCATGAAAGAGATCAAGCTTCAAAGGTCTCTCAACACTTCAAGTCAAAGGCCTCTTGGTTTTAAATGAAGACTCCGATGTTATGAATGAAGTTGATGATTTTTGTTAGAACTCACAGGGAGATTTTGAAGGAAGTCTTAGAGAAAAGGAAAAAGATTCAATATGCTAAACTCTAATCAAAACAGGGTTATAGCGGGAAATGCCACGGCCAATCCCAATGTTTCTGCAATTCAGCACCCCCTTCTCCAAGATCAAAAGCACAAGGTGCAGCTCAGATAAAGTTGGGCCACAGCACTAGTTGCATCCGAAGATCCGTCATTAGTTCAACTCAAGAAGAGTCAAGCAAGCATACTCATTTGAGACTTTATCACGCCAAGACCTTATCCTCCGCGACCTCGACGGCACCGCAAGACATTACTGCATCCTTTGACATAAGCCCTCAGCCATTTGGGTATCAACCACAATGAGGCCATTCATCTCCCCAGTAAGAGCAAGAAGGAGATCTCTATCAAGAATTCTACCAAACGGTACATCCGCTCTCAATGCCGAGCCAATCACGAGATAATTTGGGGCTTTACAATGAAAGGTCTTCACATCCCGCCATCTACAAGCCCACGACACTTGGGGATTCGCAATCTCTCGAAGCTTGGCATCAACGATCTCCTCTTGGGGCTTGCTCACTACAACAACAAAGGGCGATTTACTCGAATGGGCCAAGAGCTGATTTATCTTGGAGCTATGCAAGTCCCTCAAAATTTGGCATCAAAGGCATTCTAGGGGCTTTACAATCAGCAACCCCTCATCTCGGCATCAAAAGACTTTTGAAGCCCCATAATCGACAAATCTCTTGGGGCTAGACATCAATCTTCGTTGGGCACACCAGCGACAACAGAATTCAAGCGAGGCAATCCGGACTTCGACTGAGCATGACTTGATCTTGGGTTGGCTTCACAAGCACACAATGGTTAAAATGGTTCACCCACGAACTAAAGAAAAATCTTTTCCTCACATGTGTGCATATTCTTTCCTTTCTAATCTTTAAAAAAAAAAAAAAAAAAAAAAAATTTCTTTCTTTTTCTCCTTCTATGTGCAAAATTATGTGCTTTACTTTGCTTTGCTCCTAGCCTCTCCTCCAGCGTTCTCCATCATCCTTGAACTACGCTGGTCTGATTCTCTTAAAGGGATACGTAGGCAGCCTTTTGGCACGACCAACCCATCATCCAGAATACCATCTCGCCAACCCAACATCAAGGGCATTCTCTCATCAACATCTAAAGAATGGACTTTCTCCATCAAAGCATCCTCCGCGGTCATCAAGAATCCATCTCCACTCAAGCGGCAATGGTAAGTGAAGGTATGAATACATCCAATGCTTTCCTCAAAATCACACCGCACACAAGATCACTTTCTACATTCTTACTTCTCTCTCATTACAAAGGTGCTTTCAAGATCATATCACACCACAATCACAATTTTCTCTCGCAATTCCTATTTCACATCTCACACAAGCACGTATATCTGCAAAGCATACACATAACAGGTGCCGGACAGAGCACCAGGTGCCGCACAAAGCACCAGAATCAACAAGTGCCGCACACCGCATCAGAATATGCCGCACCGCGCACCAGAATCAACAAGTGTCGCACAGCGCATCAGAATATGCCGCACCGCGCACCAGATTCAACAAGTGCCGCACAGCGCATCAGAATATGCCGCACCGCGCACCAGAATCAACAAATGCCGCACAGCGCATCAGAATATGCCGCACCGCGCACCAGAATCAACAAGTGCCGCACAGCGCATCAGAATATGCCGCACCGCGCACCAGAATCAACAAGTGCCGCACAGCGCATCAGAATATGCCGCACCGCGCACCAGAATCAACAAGTGCCGCAGGCGCTTCCGGCACTGCCAGTGAGCCGCGCGCGCGTCCCGCCCCAAAAGCCGGACCCGCGCGCCTCCCATTATGGCAGTAACGGATTGCACCTTATTTCCCTCCATTTTCTTATTTACAAACATCTATTCTTGATCACAAAAACCATCTTTTTACATCCACATTCATCCCCCCTTTTCTCATTAACTCCCAATCCCAAATTCTAAGCCTTTTCCCAAAAACTAATATTTCTTTCATTTATTATTTGATTTCTTTTATTTGTTTTATTTTTCTTTTATTCATTTATCTTATTTGTGATTGGCTCATTCCATTTCACATGGATGACCAATTTCCCTCCATCATTTCCCTCTATTTTTTACCTATAAAAACCATCATCTTCTACCTTAGAAAGGGACTCCAACCTTGATTCACCAACTACATTATACACAAATTCTCCCAACAAGAGTTCTTAGTAACAAGACTCTACACAAATTGTTTTACAACAATTTCATTACAACAATAACACTTTCAAGTCAAGGTTCCAAGTCCTCTTTCTCAAGGTACAACTCCATTTTCTTCCTTTGTTTTCTTCTTCTTGATGTATGCAATCCCCATTAATGGGACATGACCAACATGACTACTTCACATATTGAAGTTAGTTAAGGTTATCTCCCTACATTTTAATCTTAACTTTAATTCACCATGTTAATTTCTCTTCATCTCTTAATGTAATTCTTTAACATTACTTGTTATATGTAATCTTTATCATTAAATAAATAAAACAATTCTATTTTATTTCCCCTTTATTTCCCTTTTCTTCTCATCACAATTGTTAGCACATTTCTATTTAATTAATTGAAGGACATGTAAATATTAGAACACCAATAGTAGCAAGACCCGCGTAAGCGGGGCGGAGTGGGTGTTTAAGTACTTCCCACTCCGTCACCTAACCCCCGAACCCTTCTCTCCCAAATCTCTGGTTTTGTACATAAATTAGGCTATTTCTAGGTTTTTCTTATGTTCCTTTAAAAACATAGGTGGCGACTCTAAACAATCTAAAACAAGTTAGACATCCTAGGATAATTCACCGCTCTAGCCAAGCCGTGGTTCCCGGGGTATCTACAAATATATTATTAATTATTCAATAAATTTATACTTTATTAATTAATAATTCATAAAATTAGTCAATTATTTTAATAATATTAATAGGCTTTTTATATTCTTACAAATTTTATTCACAAAAATAGTTAAACAAAACACTTTATATAATAAATTTTAATTTAATATAAAAATATTATTAGACTTTTAATATTTTCACAAATTGTAAAGTTTTAGGCCTCTTATATTTTAAAAATTTATCTCTTGATATTTTTAGTTTCTTTAAAAGAAAAATCCGCCAAAATCAGTTTCACCGGATCCACTGCATAAACTAGGCTGGCCGGGGGGGTTACTAGTAATAGACGCGAGCGCCGACAAACTCAATTACCGGATTTCAACAAACTTATCCGCAGTCATGATTTTACACGGGGTTGGACCGAACTACCGTTTAAACATCATCATTGGTGGTATAAGAGGTATTTCATCTGTCTCTCTTTAATCTACAAAAAATGTCATTTTGGTTGCCCTACTCTAATTTACAAAGTCTTAAAAATGAACATTTTAACACTTCTAAAATAATGAGAGTAATTTATCATACTAACCATAACTACGCACATAATATTTCCTACTCCACTTTCACACATCACTTTTACAAGCACTTTCACACATCACCTTTACAAGTTTGTCCTTATTTCTTGGTTCTTAGTTCTTGTGCCTAAGCCTAATTTTGTAAATTAAAAAATGACGAAAGAAGTACAGTGTTAGGAGACATATAAAATGAATTATAGTTATTCTTAATATCGCAAGGTTGCATTACTTTATTATAGGGAAAAAAAAGGAAAATTAGAAAACAAAACTTTCAATAAAATGATAAAATGAGTAGGGAGGGAGTATACTCCCTCTATCCTTGACTAAGGTTCTTCCTTTCCTTTTTGGTTTGTCTCAGACTAAGGTTCTTACTTGTTTTATTACCTGAAATGGACCATGAGACCCACTTATCATTCTCACAACAAAAACTCCCTACCCACTTTATCTCTCCTACTTTCTCTTACTTACTTTTTCATACTCACAACATTCACTTATTTTTAATCTTCGTGTAAAGTCAGTTTAAGAACCTTAGTCTGGACCAAGGAGGGAGTAGAAACCCAAGAGAGAATGAAGCCAGAGGCCTCACTCTGACCATATTCCTAAAACACTAGAGAAGGAGACAGAGAAACAGTACATGGAAACAGAGGTGACGACGATAAAAACGTCATAACGTGTCTGAACAACTAAGCTACCCTCTGCTCTTTTTACTACTGACACCCTTTAATTTTTCGCATGTAATTCCCGTGTCTCCTTTTCTCTCTCTGTTTACATTACTAACAACAACACAAATTTCATAATCCTCCTTAAGGTTTCAAAAATTCATTGTTAATCCCCTTCTTCCTTTTTGGAAAACTATTCTTTGTACTTGTCTAGCGGACCAAAACGTAAGAATGCAAATCCATCCCATTTGAGTGAAAATGTGTTATGACCGAGTCGAGAGCGGATTGCTAGCAGGGTGGATTTAGAGTATTTTGTAAAGGGGTGCACAAATACACTATAAAATTTTGTCTGAAAATTAGTGAATGATATGAGACTCAAACACACAACTTTCAGCTCAAAGTCTCAACAACTTAACTACAAACCACACACATTCTTTAATTAGAAGGGTTCACTACCACTCATTTAATTGGCCTCGTTTCTGCCCCTGATTGCTAGGTTTAGCTCAACTAGATCTAATTCGATCCGAGACAACCTAGGTCAGATGTCGCTAACATAAGCCTAAGGCTTCAAAATTAGGAAGCATGAAGATGTTCTGATTTTAAGATACTTTATTTATAGATTTCTAATCACAATAGTAACGTTTTCTTAACAAAAGTCATAATAATAATAATAAAAGAAAAGGAGCAAAATACTTACTCTTTAAGCATAATGAAGGAGAGTAATCCTAAAAATCTCACTTGGACAATTGATATGTAAAGATTACCAGTTAACACGGAGAATAGTTAATAACTTCGTATTTTTATTTCATTTTTAATGTTAATTGTGTCTCACTTTCATACAACATTAGTAAAACTTCTAATATTAATCTGCAAAATTAGCTGTGGTACTTGTGCCCATTGCGCTATTACTTCCTCTGTTCGAAAACTTAGTAATTGAAACATAATTGATTCATTTCATGTACCAACGTGTAATAAATATTTTAAAAGTGACTAGTTTTGTATCACATAATGTAAGGATCATTGGATATTATTAGTGGCAAATTAATTTTCAACTACACAAGGAAATTTGAGCATGAAAAACATAAAGGATCTGAATGATAATTATTCTACTTCAGGGGTTAAAATGGTGATAAGTACAGAAAATTCAAATGTTAGCATAGTTTTCAACGCGCCGTTATCACGCGCCTCTGGGGATCCAGTGTAAGAAAAGACCTTGCGATGGGTCAGTTCAATCACAGGTACGGAAATAAGTGCGTGCTGTTTACGCGGTTCAGCTTTTCTATTTTTTCTTCTACTAATAGAAGCACAAAAAAGTCAGAAAAATTTGCTCACAAAATTCTAGGTGTAATAATTTTATTAGTGTTTTTAATTAGAGTGTGACGGGTCCATTATCCATGTAACCAATAAAATATCGTCACCTCATCTTATGAGCAAGATTTTGTGACTTTATTTTATGCCCCTAGCATTGCTCCCTCCATTAGTTATCTTCTTCCCCATTTTAGAAGCGAATACTTCATCCGCCGTCCCAGTTTAAGGTTCTTACTTTCTTTTTTGTTATGTCTCAGTTTTAAAGTTTTTAGTTGCTTTATTCTTTAAATAACAAATAATGAATAGTGTTTTGGACATTTTTGTCCTGATAAAGTTCATACTCCCTCCGTTTCAAGTAAGTTGAAACATTCATTTTGAAGTTGAAAAATTAAGGATACTAATATTATATTAAGAATGAAAGGTAGTGAGGAAGAGAGAAAATTAGTGGGGAAAGAAAGTGGAGAATGAGTGGTTGGGAGGAAGAGAGAGAATGAGTGGAGGATTATAAAAGTAATAAAAAACTTCCATTTTTGGACTGTTGCAACTTAAATTAAATACCTTAAATGGCGAAATATTGCAACTTATTTGGAATAGAGGGAGTATATTACAAAATAGTTTTTCACTCATTTGCTTTATGAATGAACAATTATATTCTCTACCCAGTACTATTCTTGACTCAAGTTTCCCTTGATTCTTTAATAAGCGTGCAAATTCAAACTAAGAACATTAGAACGGGATGGAGGAATTATAATCCACTATCTCAAATCCTCCAAGTAGTTAAATCGCGAAATTTGCCTAAATAATCTGGGTTTGAGCCCATATTAACTAATATCATATTAATAATTTTTTCTTATAAATGGTTATAAAAATATTAATTATAATATATTCAATCTTTTCCTAATAATTTTTTTTTTTGAAAAATGAGTCTATCTTTCACTTTGTTTAATCACGAAATAAAAATTATTTGCTAAGAAAAGCATTAAAATATTTAGTTAATTTATGTTTTTAGTACAATCATCACGTTAGTTTTTTTTTTTTTTTTTTTTTTTTTTTTATGTAGATAGAAGTTTGTAAATTGTTAATATTAATATCAATACAATTAGAAAGTTATTACTAATATGAATTAGATTATTAACTGACTAAAAATAAATAAGATGAATTAAAAAATGAAGTCAAAATAAATGAAATTGGATTAACTATTATTAGAAGAAAGACTTATGCAAACAATAATTTTGTTTCATATTGTGGAAAAAGTTTTAGGACAGTATTGAAGCTAGAAACACGTAGAGTTACGAACCCGAAGGTCGAGAATAGTCATCACAGCGAAACTTTGGATGATCAGTGACTTCATAAGGATATTTACATTTTTGGTAGCATTGCGACTTCAAGCAGGAGCACTTGTCATTTCTTTTTTATTTTTATTATTTATATTCTAAATGTCATTGTAGTGGTTGACGCTTTATTCAATATATGGGTTGAGTCTCCAACACTTGTGGAGAACTGCTCATACATTTGTATTTCCGTGCCGTAATATAATCTAATGTTTGATTTCGAAAAAAAATATTAGGCATGTAGATGTGTGTGCACTACGAGTTAATCGTATAAGACATATTATTATAAAGTCAATTGAGTCTAATAAAGTGATTTAATAAAGTTTCGGTGCTTTAAGTCATCTTTTAAAAGCATGAGGTACATTATAAAATGTGTAGAGATCCGATTGTATAGATGAGGAATCTATATGTAAATACTAAATGAATGCATCCTTTCATCGTAATTGATGCTTTATAACTTTATACTCCATTTGTCCTAGAAAATTGTTCTCACTTTCTATAAACTAGTAGGTAACCCGTGCTTTGCACGGGAAACTTATTTATTATTTTTTGTTTTAATTTAATAAAGTTATATAATAATTTTTATAATATAAATAAATAGTATATGAATTAAAACGTTGAAAAAAACTTGGATGAGAACACCATGACCCGTCTCATGGTAGAGACGGGTCATTTTTGACCCATGACTCGGACCCATGACCCGGATCTATGACCCAAGGAAAAAAAAATCATGTTTTCTTGCTTTATTTTTAGTTTTATATTTTTATTTTGGGTTTTTTTTTTTTTTCAGTTTGCCAAAAGTAATAGTTACTATAACTACATGTAACAAACGTGTTACTTATATGTAACAGTATATATACATAAAAGTAATACATATATACAGAAAAGTAACAGTGTTTTTTTTTTAATGTTTTATTCATTTGCCAAAAGTAATACTTACTACAACTAAAATGTAACGAACGTGTTACTTATATGTAACAGTGTTTATACATAACTGTAACACATATGTATAGAAAAGTAATAATTCAACCATTTACACTTTAGAACTAAAAACACTCGTGTTAGTAACACTGTAATAAGAGAGTAACAATTTTATAAACGAATGTTACACTTGTATAATAAAATTGTAAAACAATTACGTTTACTTGTATAATAGTATATCTATATGTTTTCAAATAATAAGTTACAATGGGTTCAACTTATCATGATACATGAAAAGTATTACATTTGTATAGAAATCTGTTACAATTTCATCTACTAAAGTGTTACATTTACTTGTACAAATAATTTCATTCATATATATAAGTTGTTATTTTTGTAAATGTTACTTTCTTTCAAAAAATAAAATCAAAATACTCAAAAATAAAAAATATTCTGAAAAAACACTATTACATTTCAGTATAACGATAATTACATTTAGTTATTGTTAGTGTTACACGTATTTATAGTTAGTATTACACTTGAAAGATGAGTAATAGTTAACTATTAATAGTTAACTATTACTAATAAGAGTAATAGTTAACTATAATGGTTAAGAGTAATAGTTAACTATAATGGTTAACTATTATAGTTAACTATTACTAATACTATTAATAGTTAACTGTTATTTGCTTAATACCATTAGCTAATACTATTAGTTACTACATAAGGTAACTATTATAATAGCTATTACTAATAATAGTAATAGTTAACTAATATAGTTAACTATTACTAATAAGAATAATAGTTAACTATAATGGTTAACTATTATAGTTAACTATTACTATTATAGTTACCCTTTATAGTAACTATTATTATTAGCTAATAGTATTAGCTAATGAAAAGAAAATGAAAAGTCACTTATTTATTAGTATATTGTTGATGTGGCTTCTCCAAATGCAAGCTTTCTCCTTTGTTTGTCCACATGTCAATACCATAAATCTTTTGGCCAACTTTAATATATATATATATATATATATATATATATATATATATATATATATATATATATATATAGATTTATATATATAGATTTTTGTTTCAAAAAATTAGCCCTCTTTCTAAAACTAGACCATAAAAACCATTAAACTTCCCATTATACCCTCCCTGGTATGGAGAGAGGCGACAAATACCAAGGCCGAAGATTCGCCGCTGCCGGACACGAGAGCTTGGGAAGAAGGAGAAAAATGTTTAGAGAGAGAGAGAGAGAGAGAGAGAGCGGCGTGACTTGCGTAGCTGAGACTTGCGTAGCTGAGAACCGAGTATGATTTCTCTAGAGAAACATTGTGTAATTTTTGAACCTCGTTAAAGGTAATTTGGGGAAGTAAAATATTTTTTAAAATTCGTTGAATAATCAAAAGGGACTTCGAGTTGGGTCCTCAATTAAATGCATCCACTCCATGTTCCCATATCTCTTTACTAAAAAGACAAACAAACAGAGTATACGGATAAATTGAAAGATCGATCAGTTTCAAATTCTAAGAACCTCCTTGCTTCTACCAACATAGGGATGGCAATTCATCCGTACCCGACCTGAACCCGAGCTCATCTGGCCCGAAGCGGGTGGGTTTGGTAGAACGTCTTTATAACCCGGAGAGTACGGGTCTGGGTTTGGTAACAACACACTTAGACCCGGCCCGGCCCGTATAGCTTTGAATTGAATTTTGACCTAGGTATATAAGGCGATTAGTCTGCATTTTCTTCTTCATTCCGAGTATTTTAAGAAGTTACCGTCTAGGGATTTCGACGGAAGTGAATTAGAGAGCCAGTGATGCGGATCTCTCTCAACCCCTCCCCCTCTTCTTCTCGCTTCATCTTCCTGTGCGTCCATGGATTACAATGGTTGGCTTTTCTTCTCTTCCTCTCGACTCCCTCATTCTTTCTCCCTTTCTGCAATTGTAGATCTCGTCTCCACCGAGTATAATCCATGATATTGTCGTCGTTTGTTTCAGATCTGATGTAAGTTGTTATGTGTGCGTGAATTTTGAGGGTTTTCTTTGAATGGTGGGTTGGATGTCAAAATTGAAATGGATTTTGGGGTTTCTTGTGGACAATTTGAGTTACAGTGTTGAGATTAAATATTTTCATATTCTTTTTATTTATTTTTTGTAAAAAATAAAAATAAAAAATAGAGCAGACCCTTCTGGATGCTAAAGAGTGAAACATGACTAAAAATAAATTTAATAGTGACGGGTCGGGCCGGGTCGGAAATGAGTTTAGCTGCTTCGGGTCGGGCCGGGTTTGGGTTAGTATATTATATAAGCGGGTCGGGTCCGGTTTAGAGAAAACCCGGCCCGTACCCGGCACGTTGCCATCCCTATACCAACATACCACCTTTCTTTTCAAATTCCACGAGTTTGACATTTAGTCTCTTTAGACCACACTTCACACTCCACCATCACTGTCATATCACTAAAACACCAATGAGACCCACTTGTCATTATCACAACAAAAACTCTTTACCCACTTTTTTTCTCATACTTTATATTTTATACTCACAACATTTATTTTCTCTTAACACCCGTGCCAAGTGAAACTAGGAATCTAGGTGGGACAGAGGTAAAAAAAATCAATCCTTAACAATAGGGTCTTATTCAGGCTGAATTTAAAAATTTCTCATAACTCTAGCCTTTTGCCCAAGATGATCCTTTCTTTTTTACACATGCGAAATCTCAATAAATAACTTGTAAATTTTTTTTCTTCTTAACTTTGTTGGATGGATCAGCACATGACTCGATTTAACTGTAGGTTTTGAAGTTGTGTCGTGCTAACGAATTGGTATCCAACCAAACGGTTTATCTCTTACATCCAGAAGCTGACCATTTGACGTGGAGATACGGGTGACTAGGTGGGGAGGTAACATTAATTTGAATGATTTCTACTTCTTAGTTCAAGAAGTTATAGCACTCAGTATAATAGTCTTTATTGGGTGTGAGAGCCCGCGCCCGAGATGATCGGATCACCGCGAAATGACCGCCCGTGAAAGCGGTTCGCGCCCGTCTCGTGCTGATGCGCTTTTGGAAATGCGCTCGGTTCTCACACAATGGTTTCCTCTTGATGCTTTGATTTGATTGCAAGAGTCGCCACCTCATTTTGATTTTAGGAAAAATGAAGAAAAAACCTTTTTTGAGAAAATGGGTTCGGGGGCTAAGTTACGAGAAGAGAAGGGGTTAGGCACTCTTCTCGCCCGTGATGGTCTCTATATGCGTGCCACTTATATTCAATTTTATGCCTTTTAATTTGGATTTTATGCCCTACCAAAAAATGGTGATGAAATATATATGGAGGTCTTCCTATTCTAAGAAGTTTCATTTTTATTCACAACCGGGAACTCGGTTTGAGTGGATTCCCCGATTGGTTTTCAAGAATGGTTTTGATCATATCAAGCAATAATACATCCACGGGAGGGGAGATTACACAATTACACATATACAAAAAATAGGGGAGACAAATCCCACAAATAATAATAAATATCCTCGACGGTGCTTTTGTTGATTTCGGTGACACTTTCCGTCCCCGAGCCGTCGTACCTGTCCTAAAATCAATCCGATTCCAAAACTAAAAATTGGGGGTTAATCCCTGAATACTAGGGATCACAAGGGAGTTTTTGTAGACTTTTTGGACCAAGTTTAGGTCCCAAACACATGAAATAAAGTTGATCACAAAATTCAGCCCAGAAAAGGCAAACAGAAACCTTAGCATGTTTATCACAAATTTTCACCATCTTAGATTGGGAATCTGACAAAACCCAAAGAACAAACGTTGAAGACCACGCATAAAAAATGAAGATCCCAAAATTTGGAGTTCATAGGATGAGTTTTAGTGGTTCAAAAGGTTTCTGACATTTCAATGTCAGAAACTGGAAGTGCAGAATCTGAATTTTTGAGTTTGAAACATATGTTTGAAAGGAGCACTTACAGTGATCCAAAAAATTTATAAAAAATATTATAATCATACTGAGTTCGTGTAGAACAAAATCTATGTTTTGATATTTGTCCAGAAAATTATTTTTCATCAAGTTTGAAGCCCAAGAACACAGCAAGGTACCACAGTAAATAAACAACTCAGAATCACTGAGACCCAAATTTATGCATGAAAATATGATCTAGGCATGGAATATGAACATAAAACTTTAGGATAATATATTTCAACATGTTATGAACAACTTTTGTTCTTTGACCTAAACCAGAAAACCAATCTAAGATGGATTTACAAGCTCATAAAAATCAAGACTCTATACAAAAAGTAAAAACTGATTATATGAGGCATGATTATAGACCTCAAAACACTACTATATCTTCAAACCAAGGCATGAAACTCAAGGACTTTGATATTTAACATGTTAAAAACATTATCCAAGAGCTATTTCTCAACAAATAATGATTTTCACATGCATGATCATGAAGGAAAGCCAAAGAGGGCAGATTTACGCCCTTTGAGAGAAACATGAAGATTTTCATACACAAATTAAAGCATATGAATATTATGACTATTATGAACATATATAAACATAATAAACTGAGTATTAGCATCACATGATCATCATTTAGGGCAACTCCAATGGTAGTACTAGGCCAATGGGTATCAAAACCAAATTTTGATACCCATTGACACTATTTGCATGGGTATCAAAAAGTCATCTCCAACAATGGGTATCAAAATTTGGTACCAAATCATATTTTTGTAAGTTAGTAACTTTATTAATATTTTTAATATGATAAATATTTTCGAAATATGATAATTAATTTAATATGATAAATATTTTTGAAATATGATAATTAATTTAATAATTTTTTTTAAGTAAAAATAAAATTTTATAAATAATTATATAAAAAACTAAAATGTCTACCTCCTGCAAAAAAATTATTTGACACCAATAATTTTCGTGGGTCCCGCGTTATTTAGTAGGATTTTTTTCTTATCTGTTTGCCACATGGCACAATTTTATTGGTCAAATGGATTATGGATAGGTTTTTTGGCATATCTTTCAATAAATTCCAACAATGTTGTAGCTTGAAAACCTTATTAGTTACTTTGAAGTAGTTTGAATCAGCTAATAGCATCTAAAATATATAGTAAAAAATATATCATAAATCCAATATGAAAATATAATTTATAAAAAAAATGACAATTAAATTACCGTATCAGTGTAATTTTCACCACTTGATCGAGCCGCTTCAGCCAAGTTTAAAGATGCACTATAAATCATGCATTCTTTTGCAAAATTTTTCCATCGCGAGTTGCAACTTTTTTGATCTCGTTCACCTTCCGGTCGATGTGAATCATAATAACTATGAATTTTTTCCCACATAGTTGCATCTTTTGGTTGACTCCAAACTCAGAATCACTTCCAAATATCAACCTAGCTTGACAAAGTAATTCATCTTCACATATTTTCCAACCCTCTGCTCTTTTTGGTGGCATTTGTTGAAGATTGCTATGAGTTTTTTTTTTTAAAAAAAATACAAATAGAAGGAGTAGAGAAAGAAAATGAGAAGAGTGTTTGGAAAAAATGAAGAACACCACAAACAAATATATAGAAACTGAATCAGTAGAAAAAAAAAAAAAAAAAAAGTAGTCAAAAAGTGGGGTGAATATACTGATAAAGGTTGGAATTTTTTGGGTGGGTAAAAATTATTCGGTGGGGTGGGGGTTTCAAGGAGTCAAATGGGTTGGATTGGATGGGGAGAGACCCATGTGGGGTTGTCTCCCCTTGTCCCCTCACATTTGTCTGCCCAACTCTCCCTCACGCGCCAGATTTTAGTCCTAGCCATGGTAGCAATTTTGGTACCTCTCTTGGGACTAAACCTAATTTTGGTACCCATCATTTTCACCATTGGAGATGCTGAAGGACTTTGAGGTGGGTATCAAAATTAGGTTTGATACCCACCATTGGAGTTGCCCTTATATACGTAAACAAAGCTTTATAAAGCTAAAAAAAAACATGGAAGATGAAGGAAACCTAGTCATTATTTGACTAGGTTCCAAACCACTCCCAATATTGCTTACATATCTAAAGAGCCAAGGTTTACATAGAGTTTTACCTAGCTTTTGAGATTATGGATGCTCCATTTGTCAACCAAGTGAAGACTTTTTCTTTTCTTTTTGCTTTGTGTTTGATCAAAGTTTTGGCTTTGATGTGTTTTTTGTGGTTTGTTTGGTGATTTATGGGTGGTGTAGGGGTGGTGTATGAGTGGTGGTGTGGTGATGTGTGTGGTGGTGGTGTTCTTGTTGAGAGAGAATGAGAGTGGAGGATGGTAGGTTTTTTTTTTTCTTTTTGTTTTGTTGTCTTTTTTGTCTCCCTTTTTGAAATGGATGAGATGGTGTGATGGAGGGTATATAGGAGGAGGGAGGTGGTAAATTGGTTGTAACTTGGAGGGGGGAGGTTGTAAATTGGTGGATTCATCATCTATCCTTCTTGACTAAGGCTTAAAGTCATCTTCCTTATCTCTGTTCCGGCTTTCCGCTCCGCAACTGCTCCGTTGTGCGCATCTCCGGTGTCCCGGTTGTCCGCGAGTCCAACATGAAAGTTGCTCGGAATATTTTCTGGTCAGGCCGGTATATCTGAAATATTTTATGAGCAAGGAACGACAATAATATATTTTTTCCTCTTCTTGACCAATTGATAAGATATTTTGAGATATTTTCCAATTTGGATAACCATCTTTCCGGCTCGGCTTTTTCGCTCCGTAACTGCTCCGTTGTGTGCACCGCGGCTCCGGTTGTCCGCGAGTCAACATGAAAGTTGCTCGGAATATTTCTCAGGTCAGGCCGGTATATCTGAAATATTTTTATGAGCAAGGAACGACAATAAATATTTTTTGCTCTTCTTGACCAGTTGATAAGATATTTTGAGATATTTTTCAATTAGGATAACCAGCTTTCCGGCTCCGGCTTTCCGCTCCGTCGTGCGCGCTCGGTGTCCCGGTTGTCCGCGGGCCCAACATGAAAGTTGCTTGGAATAATTTTGTGGTCACGCCGGTATATCTGAAATATGTCAATTAGCAAGGAAAGGTAATAATATATTTTAATGCACAGAATGGATAACAATGAGCAGTTCGGGGGGGTGCGGGCCCCGTTTCCGGTCCCGCACCTCGAAAAACGAATTTTTGCATGCTTGCTCGTTTTTTCGCTCCGATCATGAATTTGATATCCGCTTATCCATTCGATGCACCGATAAGGCTCACGGCAGTCCCGTACAGCCAAATCGAGGGTTTTAGGTCAATTTTCGGGTTTAGACGATTCAAGGTGGGTTTTTAGGGGTGCGAGATCAGGGTATCTACAGAGCCCCTCGTCGAATCTCCTGGTTAAAGGGGATTCTACGATTCACTAAGAGACACTCGATCTCGTCTAGGGTGTAACGGCTGGGTCCAAGGTAGGACTTCCTACGTATCTCTTTCGAGAATCAAGCCTCCGTAGTTCTAACTCAAACTATCAATCAAACACAGACAATGGTTGGTTCCGGTTTCCCGGTTTACCTACGTATCTCTCTCGAGAATCAGACCAAACGTAGTTCAGGTTTATTAAAATTTAAAGCAGGGGGTAGCATTGAGATGCGATATCTCTTTGCTGGGGATGGGGGTTGGCATTGAGACATGGTTATGAGAATGGGCGACTGAGCTCACCAAGGTAAGCTGCCTACGTATCCCTTGCGGGAATCAAATCGCGGCGTAGTTCTGGGGAGGTACAACTCGGGCCCCCGAGATGACCAAGGTGGAATAACATAACTTCAACTGGGGAACGTACGACGTTGCGCAGTTCGGGGGAGGTAATCTCGGGCGCCCGAGAAGACTAGGGTGGAACAACATAGCATTGCTGGGGGAGTTGCATTGAGAAGCGAAGTCTCTTTTCTGGGGGGTTGGTATTTGACCAACAAATTGCGAGAATTGGCGACTGAGTCCAACGTTGTGAACTGCCTACGTATCCCGCCGTGGGAATCAAGTCGAGTCGTAGTTCTGATTAGAACCGACTCGAACAATTAAGAGAAGGTTTAAGACCAACACGACTCAAGGGTGACGCAAGGTACAATCCGAGTAAAGGGTGCATTGAGATTTGATCTCTCTTTGCAAAGGGATGGAAATCATGAAGGGGGAACGTACGACGTTGCGCAGTTCGGGGAGGTAATCTCGGGCGCCGGAGAAGACCAAGCTGGAACAACATATCTTTTCAAAGGGGAACCTACGACGTTGCGCAGTTCGGGGAAGTAATAATCCGATCTTTCGAGAAAACTGAGGGCAATAAACAACTGAAGCCATTTATGTACACAAACTAAAATCAAGGATACGCTGCATTCTGCGCCGTCCAGATTCTTTGCCTGTTTTTGCTGTGTGATGAGATTTTTGTACTTTTTTAAGCGAGAGACCACCGCTTTGTGTGATCCACTGGTGCTGTTTTAACCCGACTGATTCTTTTTTGCTATGGGAGGGATAACAGGATCGGCTTCCTCCGTTGATCTGCAAGTTAGTTTGCATGCAGTGGCAGATGTGATTCACACAGATAAAAATTGGATTATTCTGACCGAACACAATGTTTCTTTTATTCTGAAATTCCGGATACTCTCTTTTTTTTTTTAAATGACACCGACTCGCGATTAATGACCAACACTGAATCAAGCCCGGATTTCAGAGGGCGCGGCTGCGGTTATATTCATGATAAAGGGGACAAGGTTCAATGCCTAGGGATGAGGACAAGGAAAATGTCAGCTTTTCTAAGAGCCGCCGTACGGACGACTGACACCTTCTGTTGGGTTTTTGACTTTTTGAACCTTGCTTTTGGCTAGGGGGACGGGGAGACAACCCCTTTTGGAATACTGATGATTTAGGCCGAGTTTTTGGGAGGTAATAAAAGGGGAGGGGGAGCTCTTCTTATTTCTCACACCAACCAACTTCTCCTTCTTTCCTGCTTTGCATCCTTTAGCTCATTTCCCTTCTAAAATGGCTAATCTTGGCCAAACCCTAGTTAACATCAAAGAATACCGGGTAGGACTCGACTGCTGGGTGAATTCATACCCAAATAATGTACGAGCGGTTTGCTAGAAGAAAACTATCATTTCAAGTTGCTCTTTACTCTGAGGAAGCTTCCCATTCAGTGGGAGATGATCCGCGGTGCTTCTGTTTTCTGGTCAACCGGGACCCACTTGTTCAATTTCAATCAAGACGAACTGTATCCCACCTTTGAGGAATTCTGCGCCATTACAGGCAATACCATTTACGGCGAGGCATGGTGCCCACTTCCCGCAGGACACCTGCTCGGTGGCTCATTGAAACCTTCGGCTTTGATATTGACTTCTCAAGGGTTCTCCTTCATGGGGACCCACTTGACATTACTTGCTTCCCCGAACTCTTTGGCGAGGCTGACCTCATAACCCGGTGTACTCCGACCGTAGGGACTTTGCCTTGGTTATGTGCCTATTTGCAGAGATGTTTTTCGTTTCTTACGATGGCTTCATCGACTCAAGGATGGTGGACATCGTTGATTCTTGCAAGCGTGGTGCCGGCAACGTGATGACTGTCCTCTTGGCTGAGACTTTGCATGGGCTGGACGGCTACTATCCCAGAGGTGATGCTTTCACGTCGGGCAGCCCCATTCTGTTGTAGATCTGGCTTCAGGAGCATCTCAAGATCATTCGGCGCGGTGTCGAATCCAGACTATACCCCTCTATGCTTCCAAGGCAAGGTTTATACAGGCAAAACTGCACTACCGTCAAGGAGTGGGTTGGACACTTTTGGCGGTCGGATCATCGGCAGACATCACGTGGGTGCCTCCGCATTGGGGTTTGAGCAGGTATCTCATTACGAGTGCGGGTTATTCCTTCATCTGGCTGGCTGGGCTTCGCTCCACCACTTTCTACTTGGGCCAACGGGTGGCTCGCCAGTCTCGACAAGTCGAAAGGATCCCCTTTTCTGACCTTCCCATCCCAGATAATTTGCCGGTGAGTACC
>JAOWBW010000366.1:983440-1096269 GCA_026119855.1 Campanula takesimana
AAACCCGCGTCACGTTCATGGTGATCGATCTAAAATCCCAGTACAACGCAATCTTGGGAGTGACCGTTCAGGCTGCCCTAGGAATCGTTGCGTCAATCCCTACCAGAAGATCAAGTTCAGCACCCCGCAGGGATAGCATGCATAGAGAACAAGCCCGAGCTTTTTCTCAAAATAATAGAGAAGAAAAGAAGGGAGAGCGCGATGGGGAAAAGATGGTAAGCCCGAGGGAGGCAAAAAAGATCAAACCAACAGCAACAGGACCGAGGAGGCGGCCATGATTGGAACTTTGTCATTCCACTCAACACGGGCCAGAATTTAAGCGGAGTAGGAAAGCCCGTCGTATTGCAGCAGAGACCGAGCACATAGACATCGTGATTGATTCGCTGCACGACAGGGAAATAAGGGACATCCGCCCCAACGATGCTCTGGAGGATGTAGTCATAAACCCGCTTACCCCGAACAAAACGGTCAAGGTCGGGCTGGAAAACCCCGCAGAAGAAAGGAGATTCTGAATTGAGCTGCTCGCGAAAAAGCTTGGATGTATTTGCCTGGACCGTCGAGGACATGAAGGGGATAAGTAGAGAGGTCATCGAGCATGAACTAAATGTCGATCCCACATTACCCGGGTCCTCCAGAAAAGAAAGATACTTTTCACCAGAGAAGAAAGCGGCGATCAGAATCGAGGTAGATAAACTACTGAAAGCAGGAATCATAAGCCGATCAAATATCCGAAGTGGTTAGCCAACGTCGTCATGGTAACCAAAGCGAATGGAAAGTGGAGGATGTGCGTGGATTTCACCGACTTGAACAAAGCCTGCCCTAAGGATTGTTACCCTCTCCCCGGATCGACCAATTAGTAGACTCTATCTCCAGGCATAGGGTGTTAAGCTTTATAGATGCGTACTCGGGCTACCATCAGATCAAAATGAAGGAGGATGACGTCCCTTCATGCGCTTTCTATGCCGCGGGCAAAACCTACACGTTTAACAACATGCCATTTGGCCTCAAGAACGCGGGCGGGCGGTACGTATCAAAGGATGGTAGGAATCGTCTTTGATGATCAATTAGGCCGGAACCTGGAGGCTTACATCGACGATATGGTTATCAAGACCAAGGAGACCTCTCACGACATTGATATGGCAGAAACCTTCACCAACCTCCGGGAAATAACATGAAGCTTAATCCCTCCAAGTGCGCTTTCGGAGTAAAGGCAGGAAAATTTTGTGGGGTTCATGGTAAACCAAAAGGGTCGAAGCAAACCCCGAGAAAATCACGGCGTTGATAAGCATGCAGCCCCCCAGATGCGTTAAGGAGGTGCAGAAGCTTAATGGCCGCATTACGGCTTTGGGAAGATTCATTGCTAAGTCAGCCGAAAAGTGCCTGCCTTTCTTCAAAACTTTAAAAGGAGGAGGAGAGAAGGTCTTCAAGTGGAACAGAGGACTGCCAGAAACGCTTTCGAGCAAATAAAAGCTTACCTGGGAGAGCCGCCGCTATTGAGCAGCCCGTTATTTGGGGAGGAACTCTATGTTTTCTTGGCCGCAACAGATTATGCAGTGGCCGCGTTTTGGTAAGGGAAGAGGGCAAACTTCAGAAACCCGTGTATTATGTCTCCAAGGCACTTTCTGCTGTGGAAGGCCATATCTAAACATTGAAAAGCTAGCTTTCGCCTTGCTCGTGGCCGCTCGGAAGCTGCGGGCATACTTCATCGCCCACCCAATCACGGTTTATTCAGACACCCGCTGAAGAAGATACTCCATAAGCCCGAATCCTCGGGGAGAATGCTATCGTGGTCCATAGAGCTGACTGAATTCCAGATTACCTACTCCCCGCGGAAGGCCATCAAGGCCAGGCACTGGCGGACTTTTGTGGCAGAGACCACATTTGAATCAAAGGAGAGCGAGCCGGACAAAACCCAAACCGCAACACAAAGAAAAAGAGAGGCGAGAAGGCAATAGTTGCAGGGGAGAGACCGGAAAATTGCTGGTCGTTAAGTGTAGATGGATCCGCCGGAAGGGCTGGCAGCGGCGCCGGAATTCTCTTGACCGCCCCGGAGGGTCAAAGGTTCAAGCGAGCCTTGAGGTTTAAGTTCGCGGTCTCTCCTAACAATCAGGCCCGAGTAACGAGGCATTGATAGCGGGTTTGGAATTAAGCCCGGGACATGAAAAGTATCGAAGCTGGTCGTGAAGAGTGACTCACAACTAGTAATAAACCAGGTGAAAGGGGAATACGAAACAAATCACCCGGTTTTGGTCAATACAAAGAGCTCGCGACAAACTTATTAAAGGAATTCGAATACCATGAGCTGAACCAATTACCGGGGCTGAAAATTCCGAGGCGGACTTGCTTTCCAGGATCACAAACGAGGACATTGCCAAGCTTAGTGTGGACTGCTGGATAGAGTTCACAGAGCGCCCGGCCATCGACAGGGTAGAGATCCACCAGATAGGGAACCCGAGAAGGATTGGGTAGACGAGATTATGGGATACATAGAGAAGGACATCCTTCCCAGCGATCCGGATCGGGCAAAGGTTTTGAGAAGACAAGCCGCCAGATACACGATCATTGATGGCGTACTTTATCGGAGATCTTTCACCAAACCGCTGCTGAGGTTGTGTCAAGTCCGAAACACGTCACCAACTTGTTGTACGAAGTTCACGAAGGCGTGTGTGGAGGACATCCCGGTGCCCGAACACTATCCGATAAAATCAGATTCCTCGGGTATTACTGGCCGACAATGAAAAAAGATGCAGAGGAATATGTCCGCAAATGTGATCAATGCCAAAGATTCGCCAACATACCAAGGCAGCCATCCACAGCAGAACCTGGTAGTCCCAACTTGGGCATTCAACATGTGGGGAATGATTTGATTGGACCTATCCCAAAGCGCCCGGCGGAGCGCAAATGGTAGTGGTCGCAGTAGATTATTTCACAAAATGGGTAGAGGCAAGGCGCTAACTAGCACGACGGAAGCAAGTATTATCAAGTTCATCCACGACCATATATTCTGTCGGTTTGGTTGCCCGGGCTATCATCTCGATCATGGACCCCAGTTCCAAAGCAAGTTTACGGCGGAATGCAAGAGACTCAACGTAGAACATCGGCAATCATCTGTCGCAAGACCGCAGGGAAATGGACAGGCGAGCCGCAAATAAGTTGCTTATGACCGCCTTGCACAAAAATTTGAAGGGAAGAGCGGTCGCTGGATGGAAGAGCTCAGTACTGCCCTATGGGTTGTCCGAACCACAACGAGGAATCAACAGGAGAAACCCCCTTTTCCTTGACATATGGATCAGAGGCGGTCGCGCCCGTAGAGGCAGCCCTACCCACCTACAGGGTCGCCCATTTGATGAACAAGGATGAGGAAGCCCGGAGAAAAGACTTAGACCTTCTTGAAGAAAAACGGTTGGAAGCACGGGCAAAGATGGTCAATATAAACAAAAGGCCAAAATCCATCACGACAAAAGGAGGTGAACAAGAGGTCATTTTCCGTGGGAGACTGGGTCTTAAGAAAAGTTGAAGTCACGGGGAGACAGCCGGGTATAACAAGCTCTCGCCCAACTGGGAAGGGCCTTATCAGATCGCCCGCATAATCAAAGAAGGGACTTACAGACTCCTCACCAAAGAAGGGAAGGACTTGAAAAAAGCTTGGCACGGCGACCACCTGAAGAAGTATTACCCTTGAAGATTGTATTCCCCCCTGTTATTAGAAATCCGCCTAATTTCTACCTATGCATTGTAATGTTGATTGTACGGCTCCATGAGCGGAAAAAAAGATGAAAGATCAATAATATTATGTTTGTCCCATAAAATAAAAGATCTTCCTGAATTCTCATGAACGCACCGGTCATACGCCCTCGAGCTAGACCGTAAGCCCGCCAAGGGAATACCGTTGCATGAATTCTCATGAACGATGCACGGTCATACGCCCTCGAGCTAGACGTAAGCCCGCCAAGGGAAATACCGTTGCCTAAATTCTCATGAACGATGCACGGTCATACGCCCTCGAGCTAGACCATAAGCCCGCCAAGGGAGATACCGTCGCATGAACTCTCATGAACGATGCGCGGTCATACGCCCTCGAGCTAGACCGTAAGCCCGCCAAGGGAGATAATAATGAAAAACAAACAAAGTGTTTAAGAAAGAACAATAAATGCTTGGCAATTCCATGAGCAATAAAATATAGCGAAAATAAATGAGATATGAGGATAAAAAAAAAAGCAATAAGATACATTACAAAATTATTACAAAAAGTACAAGTGAATGTTCAAGTCTGCTAAATCCAAAATTATTACAAAAAGTCCCAGGGCGCAGCCGGTCTGATCTTCAGCTGGCCGGAGGAGGATTGATCTCCACTTCTAGAACAGGAGCAGTAGAAGCGTCAGGATCAACAGCCAAATTGAGCGGAGCCTTCGAGGCCTCGGCGAGAGCAGAGGCAAAAGTAGAGAAGGGAAGAACCATACCTTCAACAAAGGGGCCGCCCGGGCCAAAAACCTTCTCCAAAGCCGCGGCCAAAGGGACACCATTCCGCTCGCAGGAAATCGCAGATCATCAATAGCGGTCAGTAGCTCAGGGACCGTGACCGGAAGGACAGGAGGAAGTAAAGTACGAGCGGTCTCTAGGAGATCCAGCAGTTGGTCGTCCGAAAATGGCACTAGGCAATGGACGGAAAAGCACTCCGGGTCAGAAGGCAAGATTGAACATAAAGTGGCTATTTCCTGCGCCGTATACTTGCCCGTGGCAGCCAAATTCCGAGCTACGGCATGAACAGCCATATTGTATTGGTCCGTTAATATCACGGACTGTTCGCCGGACTCTTTGAACGCCTCTATGCTTTTCTCCCGCTCCTCCTGCAGCACCCGCTCCCGGTCAGTATCAAATCGCACCCGATCGAGCAGTTGTCCATCCAACTCATCCACCTTTGTTGACAACCTATCGATGGTCTCCCTCCCCTCATCCAAAAGCTTCTGTAATTCAGCACAGCGGGCCTCGAGACTCTGCTTCTCGGCTTCAAGGCGCTCCTTAGCTCCACGCTCCGCGGCCAAATCGTTGTTCAGTTGGGAGACTTCCTTAACCGCTCCCATGACCTCCGCATCTTTCTCTTTGAGCTCGGTGCGTAAGCCCTCTGCGATTTTTGACCACTTGCTGGCTTCTTCCTTTGCCTCCATAACCTCCTTATTCCTGGTGGCAATGGTGGAAGCATCGGACTTAGCCTGGGCGCTTAAATAGAGGAGGTCATTGGCTATCTGCAAGCAAGAAAGTAAAGAAACTCAGAGAGGTAACGAATGGAGGTGGGATAATTCGGTTCAGAGGCAAAAAGCGAACCTCGGTCAGGGCCAGCCCGGCGTGGCCAACTGCGGTTGCAGGATTGGAGGTAGATAGAACCCTCTGCTGGTAGTCTGGAAAGTTTAGCCGACGTAACAACCCATCCCCAACATAGGCGTTATTACTGCGGCGGCTATGTAGGTCAACCCCAAAGAGCTCGGGAGCTCGGGCAACCTTTAGACCAAACTCCTTTGCCCGCTCTCTATCGTCAATAAGCTCCACGGGGAAAAGAGAAGCACACATCCCACCTCGGGCAGGGGACACCACGGCAAATTCAGCCGAAGGGGCATCGGTCCTCTGTTGTTTATCTTTGGGAGGCAAAGAAGGGTCTCCCGTTGCAGATCTTTTTCTTTGCGGCTCCGGGGTAGTTATGCCCGCGTCGGAGGAAGACTGTGAGTGACCGGTGCCTATTAATCCTTTACCCCTCCCAACTGCGTGACGGGGGTTAGGGGGCAGGTTACGAGTCAGGGCAGGCTGTGCGGACACCGCTACCCCGGACTTATCTGTTTTGTCCATAAGCGGGAGCCTAATGCCCGGAGCCTCGGTTTTATTTAGCTCGTCCCATCTCCTTTTTTTCTCCCGTTCCAATTGTGCCTTTGCCGCTTGCTTCTGGGCGGCCACGCTCTTGGGAGGCATTGTATCGTCGGGACCTGAAAATCAAAGGGAATTTAGCGCCCCTTCCGGATAGCAGAAACAAAATGAGCACAGACAAGAGAAATGATAACAAAGAGAGACCGGTTAAACCAGGGTCAGAGCACGAGTCCCCGTGGTTACAGAACGAGCACTCCGAAGCAAAAACAAAAGACTGATGAACCCTCCAATCGGGATCTCTCAGCAGGGGGACCACATCAACCCTAGACCCGCGATCAGGAGTACGACTCGGGGCCACCCCAGCATAAATCAAAAGGTCCTCATCATCTATGATGGCCTGCACATCAAAGACCTGAGGGACCACGGTTTCCACTGTCCCATCTTCCCCCATGACCTTCCTTGCGTGGCGAGCAAGATAAGACTCCATGGCCTCGCTCAACTCGCGGCCCTCTTCCGGATCCGGAAAGTTTTTTCGAGAAACCGAGATAGGAGATATGTTCTCAGGATGGGGAAAAGGCCAACCCAGTCGGTTCTGGATCACAAGAGGATACCTTTGCCACTGGTCGAATTTGTTTGAGGCGGCAGAAAAAATCTTCTTGGAGCGCGGTTTTGTTTTCAAACTAAGGCAGCTCGCCGTTATTTGATGAGTAAAGTAAATATGGAGGGCAGACAACGAGGGCTCAAACCCGAGGACGCGGCTAACCACGATGAAAGACACCAAATAGAGAATGGCATTGGGAGTCAGGTCCATAGGCAGACACTGAGCGAAGTTCAGAAATTCGCAAATAAACGGGTCAAGAGGGAGTCGAAGCCCATTTTCAAACTGCACTGGATAAAAGACACAAGCTAAGTTCTCTGCGCGGACCAAAGTAGAAGTCATTTTGGATCCTCCGGTAGGCGATGCATACTCACCTAGACCGCTCACAAGATAAACCTTTGGGTCGACATGATACTGAGACCGGAACTCATCGTCAGAATCACCCTCGCCCTCATCCGGTAAGGCCGCGCCTGAGGTAGACGCCCCCATCTGACTGACCACACGGTTGTCCGGCCCCTCAGGGAAAGAACTCACTATCTTGACGGTGAGCGCCTCAAACTCAACTTTCGGGAAGCATCAGGGGCCAGCCTCTCATCTGGCCCGCGAGAGTCCGTGGGAGTCCCGGAAGATACGGGCTCGTCGATAAGCCCGCGACCAATGTTGATCTCCTCCCCGGCATCCGAAGCGTGATATTCCAGCAAGAAACTGTCACCTTCAACGATCGGTTCCAATTCCTCGTCCCCGCTAGACAGTTCCACAACGCCCGGGGCCGCCGGGATATCCTGCGATTGCTCGGTACTGAGCAAGTCATCACTCAAAGGAGTATCCATCCAAGTCAAGGGATTCGGACCAGTCGAGGACACACGGTCTCCGCCCTGCCTCACTAATCGCCTAGCATTCCCGACCATATCTACATTATCAGGGAATCGAGTTAAAACGGCCCTAACAAAAGTGCCCAGTTGCTCCTCACCCCCCAGAACTCTCATCCTCCCTGAGTCATAATGAACCCGAGGACCTGTTTCCCACAGCAGGGGTAGAATCCAGGAATCCCAGTTATAGACTACTCCTATGGTCTTGAAGGCATCCAAAGAAAGCCTTTTCCAGGCATTTATCAGATATCGATAAATCCCTCCCGTTCGTCGACAACAACCAAAAAGGTCAGGACGGAGATTGCGCCCCAGGTCCAGTTCGTCCATTATCCCTGTTAGAAAGAAATAAATGGACCCGAAAATTCTGAGAAAGGCAAGGACCCGAGGCTCCAGAGAAAAGGGCTAGGTGTTTAATCAAAAACCTAAGGACTCTTTCCCCGAATCTGAAAAACTGGTGCTAAGGGGCTTCCCCCAAAAAGACAATAAGGAGGGCCTCTAAATACCCAGGACGAACGAACCAAGAAATTAACAACGAGCAAAAGAAAATAGAAGCACTACCTGAATGACCGGCTGAGAGAAGAAGCACCGAAAGCGGAATCACGAGAGATTGCAAGCAAAGGCGGCAAAGGAAAGCAAAGGCAAGTATTCTGAAAATGGCGAAAGTGTTTGAACGAAGCCAGTTTATTTATACCCCCAATACGGGTCGGGTCTTGTCCCAGATCCGGTTTTGAACCGGCATACGACCCGAAAATGAGGAGGCGGGAACCAGCTTTTTCAAACTCCAATGACGGTTCGCATTTAATGAGCGTGCTCCTTGTCATATCAAGGACCTGACAGCTACGTCACTAGCCTGACTCGTGGGGCCCACTGTCCTGTCGTCAACCACCATTGTAAGACTCCCGTCCCATGATATTCCGTGCCCGTATTTACTACAGTTTGCCCGGGCCGAGACACGGAAGTGTAACTCCTCGCGCCGCTCATAAATAAGCTAACCCTCGGAGTTAGGGGCCACTGATAAGACCGAGCATCGCAGACCGGACCAGATCCGGTTCAAAGCCAGTACACACGAGCTCGACCACATCAAACCGGATAAGCCCGCAAGCTTGTAAGCCCGAGAGACCGGGCTTCATGATAACCGTAACCGAGGTAGCTCTGTCTCCCGCTATTCTTAGGGTCCCGTGTTGATCACTCAACCACCTGCCCGGAGCCCGCAGCAGCCAGCTGTCACAAACGTACTACAGACGTTACCTGTTCGTACCTGACACACCATAACGGTTGGTGGTGGAACCATGTTTCCCTGACAACACGCCACGTTCCCAGCCACTCCCCTGGCCGAACCAATGAGGACCTGCCGCGTGTCCATCCGGTACAAGGGCGGTTAGTACCTTAAACCTACCTCCTCCTTCTACTCATATAAATACTCCTATCCGCCCCAAAGGGCCAGGTACGTGCTCTATCCATTTCACACACACAAGGTCTTCATTGAGCCTTCTTCTTAGGTTTTCCTCAGAGATCTTACTCTCACACCGAGGGCCTAAGCCGGATTCCAACCCGGCATTGGTCTTAACGGTGTCCTTGTTTGTGTTGTGATTAGGATCAAGAGACAGCAAAGTTGGAGTTCTATCTCCGTGACCCCAGAAATCCAGGGCGTCATCACAAATTTTCATTTTAGATAGATTTTTCTTTGGGGTCCATCTAAGACACTTGGCATTATGTTATTTGTAGTGTATAGGAAGATTCTATACACTTAGTTTGAAAACTAGACATATTTAAATCAACTTAATTTCAATTTGACCAAAAATTAAAATAAAATAATTACCCTCAACATCAATTTTAAAATTTTATTAGAGTAATTCTTTTTAGTTTTTTATTGTTAATTAAAGGCAAAAGAATCGACCATATGTCTAATTTCAAGCTAAACACAACATCTATTTTTATTTTGAGATGAATGTAATATAACACGTTTCGTCATGAGCTAAGTCTTCGTTGACTATTGTGGTAGGTTAAAGTATCAATCTATTTATAGAGATATTGCAAGTTTGCAACATTAGAAATACTCTTCACACGTAAGCAAGAAAATAAGGCGGTAAACAAGGTCCATCCATCATCCATGGCCAGTATCTCTGCAGCAAAGCTCGTTGCAGCGACCTTTCTAATCTTTCTTATGCTTGGTGGTTTGCAACAAGGTTCCGACTCGTTGTCTCGAGGTATTTTTTTGCTCTACGACACTACAGTCATGATATACTGCTCCACTTTGAATATCACACACTGTACCACTAGTTATCTAACAACTCACATATATATTTGGACTGATATCATTTACTGTAAATATATAAGTTGTTGGATTTAAAGTTTTACCTAATGTGCAAAGTGATACATGAAACTTGGACTCACTACCTGTTTATATTAGAGATTTGAAGTTCAGGTAACAGAAAAGTCAATATCAGATTTGTATCAAAGAAATCTGACGAACATCGGTATGGAGTACAATAAGTACTATATATATCGTATATACACAGGTGTGTATCCGCGGGCACCCTATGTACTCAGTTCCTAATTGAATATATTACTTTTTTTAAAAAAAAAATTACCAAGCACTTCCGTTGGTTATTCATGAATCTCCGTCTTTTTAGTATGTTCACATTTTGACTAATACACGGGTTTTAAAGAATTTTTTGTTATATTAATAGTTGAGTGGGTGTTGTGAGTATGAAAAGTATCATGTGATATGTGAGTGGCATGGGGTTGGAATTGTGAGTATGATAGTTGTTGTGATTATGACAAGTAAGTCCCATTGAATAAAAAATAATACTCCCTCCGTCCCAAAATGATATTCTCATTTGACATTTTCCATTGTTCCAAAAAATTCTTCACATTTCTACAACCTAGGCTTAGAAGTGCCAAAACAAAACATGACTAGCGAATCAAGTGTTCATATCCTTAAAAAATTTGAATAGTTAAATATGAATATCATTTTGGGATGGAAGGAGTATAATCTTCTTTTTTTTGAAGTGTACAATCAAATGGGACACCCGACCTTTTTCTCAAATAATTCTTTTTTAAATTAATAATTCCCAAAATAACAACCTTGTCAAACTATTAGCCAAAATGACTGTTTTTCGAAACTCGCTAGTGCAAGCGGCGACTTTCTGTTTTTCTCGCCTAAACTCGCTACTACAAGTAGCGAGTTTGTCGAGTTTGTTTTTCTCCGTTGTCTTCTTCTCCGTGTCTTCCTTAATAGCAACTCCGACCGGCCATCTCCTAAAACGTCAGTCACCACCGAATCTGGCCAACACTCTCGTCCAAACTCGCCCCATTCCATATATTGTTCGTATTCACCTACGCCTGATACTTTCGGCCCGATAACCAGTAACCATCTCGAAGCAAATCGCCGATTGGGAAAGGAATTGTACTGCCATCGTTCAATAGAAACCCTTCCTCACCTCCACCTAGATCCAAATTACTATCCCACTCCATAAAAATCAACAACTCAAGTTAAGATAAACCTGATTGTAGTTGGTGCTAAGTATAGATGAAGTATAGGGTTCAAGTGATTTACTCCATAAAAATCAAGAACCCATGCGTCAATACTCGATTGAAGCTAATTGGATTTAGATTGAATCAAGGGTTTAGGATTGAAGGATGATGGTGGGGAGAGAGATTTGGTTGTCGTCGGTTCTTTCGCTTGACGTCGGAATGTTTGAACATAAACTGGCTACTTCTAGTAGCGAGTTTTAGCGAGAGAAAAAGAAAGTCGCTACTTGCACTAGCGAGTTTAGATAAATAAGGCCATTTTGGCAAAGAGCAATGCTAGGAGCACAAAATAAGGTCACAAAATCTTGCTCACAAGATGAGGTGGCGATATTTTATTGGTTGCATCGATAATGGACCCGCCACACTCTAATTAAAAACACCAATAAAATTATTACACCTTGAATTTTGTGAGCAAGTTTTTGTGACTTTTTTGTGCCCTTAGTATTATTCTTTGGCAAATAGTTTGACAAGGTTATCATTTAAGGAATTACTAATTTAAAAAAGAATTATTTGAGAAAAAAATCTGGAACACCCAATATTGCAAAAAGTGGACACAGTAAAAAGACGAAAAGAGTATGTGATACTCCCTCCGTCCCAAAACAACCTGCACTATTTTTGAATTGCACGGGAATTAATAAAATGTGTAAGAAAAGTGGGTGGTGTGAGAGGGAAGGAGAGAGAAAGTGGGGTAGGGAATATTAAGTGGATAGTTGTTGTGAGTGGAGAGGAGAGAGAAGTAGTGGAAATCTTTTCCATTTTGGGAAAGTGAGACTTACCAATGGGACATCCAAAAAAGAAATATGTGCAAGGTGTTTTGAGACGGAGGGAGTATGTCAGTTACAAAAGAAAAATAAAATCTTAACCTCTCTTATCTCTCTCTTTCTCTGTCAGGTGGGGAGCAAAGATCAAGGTGGTTCTTAGACTGCCAGGGCAATAAGTCAAGAAAATTGGTTAAAGATTGCAAGAAAAGGCTAACAACAGCGGATCATAGAAGGTTGCTTCCGGATAACCACCATAGGGCTCCCGGCAATTCCGGAGTCCATAACAACATTGAAGATCCTCAACCACGTCCACGTCCACGTCCAAGTCTACCATAATAATCTCCGTCCCAAAGAAATGGCAAATGGGTTAGAGTCAACCAGAAGAAACTCTGTTATCTAGCTGTATACAATTACTCTCTCATCCGTTTCATTTTAAGGTTCTTATTTTCATTTTTGGTATCTCCAGTTTAAGGTTTTTAGTTGCGTTATTCTTTAAATAAATGACAAAGTATGAATAGTGTATTAGACAATTATATCCTCACAAAGTTCATATATTACAAAAAAAACCATCACTCACCCATGTATTTTTCACCCACTTGCTTTATGAATGAACAATTATATCCTTCACACGTTACTATTTTTGACTCAAATATGACTTAGTTTTTTAATAAGCGTGTAAAGTCAAACTAAAAACTTTAAATCGGGACCGAGGAAATATGATTTTACAATTAAATTTATCAATTTTATCATTATTTTCTTAAAATATGCAAGAAAATTACCTGACAATGTGAACGAATATAAATAATTATAACTTTATTATTAAAAGGTGGCTGTGTGTGTGGAATATTCCAAAAAGGAATAGCTTGTAAACTCATTATACTGAACAAATGAAAGAAATGATTTTGATATAATTATGTCGGTTACATTGTACATATAAAATCGATTTAATGTGCTCTTTATGATATTGTTATACTCCGTAATATACTCAAGATTGATTACTCAACTTCCATGGTTTCTTAAGACCATATACAAAAGAAGACAATATATAAAAGAAAATTGATGGCTATGATCAGTGATGTAGAGCCGGTGGACGATGTGGACGCAGGTTAGGATCTAAGGTCCCACATTTTTTTGTGAAGCAAGGCATCAAATTCGAGTTGCATGGCATCGAGCCAAGTTGGGTTTTTCAAGGCTTGGGTGATATTGGTAGGTTCGATATTTGGGGTCCTGAAGGGTAGCAGACAGATTGAGACGTTTAACTGGCTTTGTGATGTTGTTCTGAAGGCGGGTGACAGGTTTTCTGGACTGAGGTGGATTGGGGAGGGATGCAGTGGAGGTGGCTTCAGATGAGGGTGCTGATGTAGGTGATGGTGTAGGTACATCAGCAGCGGCTGCAAATGCGGGTTCTGGTGTAGAGAGAGGTGTGGCTACATCGGTGTTGACACTGGAATTTGTTGCAGTAGAGGGGGAGGATGGGATGGTATTTATGGGGGTGGTTGGGATAGGGCCAGAGTGTGGGGATGGATTGGGGACCGGGGCAAGAGGTGTGCTCGGCAAGGGGGCAGTGGGGGGTGTTGGTAAGAGTGGAAGAGAGAAATTGCACCAGTCAGAGGGTAATGGTGCGGATAATGGAGGTGCAGACTGTGATTGGTACGGGAAGGTGGTCTCAATGAACTTGACATGCCTGGAAGTTTAAATTTTGTTTGTAGATTGATCAAGACAATAGTAGGCGCTCTGTGTGGGAGAATAGCCTACAAAGACACACGGAGCGAAGCGAGGATCAAGTTTGTAGGTGGTGTAGGGACGAAGTCATGGATAGCAGAGACATCCAAAGCTGCGGAGTTTGAGGTAGTTGGGTGGTTGATTATGGAGTTTTTCGAAAGGGGAAACATTATGGAGGGTTGGAGTGGGCATGCAATTGATTAAATAGCATGCAGTAGCAAAGGCTAGAGACCAGAATTTGGGTGGTAAGAAGGAGTGGGTGAGAAGAGAGAGTCTAGTCTCAACGATATGCCAGTGTCGTCTTTTAGAGTAACCATTATGTTTCGGAGTGTGAGGAGGAGTGGTAAGATGAGAGATGCTATGTGAGGCAATATAGGACCGAAGAACTAGGTATTCTCCTCCATTGTCACTATAGAGTGTGATGATGGAAGTACTTTTCAACAAGAGATTTGAAGCGAATAAAGATAGGAAGAGCATCATTTTTATTTTTAATGGGTAGAACCAAATATATTTGGAGAAGTGATCAACAAAGATAATATAGTACTTGAAACCATCAAAAGAATGAAGTGGAGAAGTCCAAACATCACTATATAACACATCAAGAGGTTCATGAGAACGAATGGTATTTTCATAGAATGGAAGTTTATGACTTTTATTGCAATCACAAGAATTACAATTGAAATGAGAAGAACTAGGAATATTTAAATTGAACTTGTTACTAATAAAACGTAACACTGAACTAGAAGGATGTCCTAATCGATGATGCCAAGCGGAAGTGGTGGTGAGAGCAGCAGAATGAAGTGTTGGAAAAGAAGGATGCCACTCATAGACGCCAGATTTAGGTTTGCCTTGGTGAAGGATGGTGCATGTGCGAAGGTCCTTCACAACAAAGAAATCGGGTGAGAAGGTAATAGATGCAGAGTTATCTAGACAAAATTGTGAGATGGAAATAATTTTTCGAGAGATAGAAGGAACATGAAGAACATTATTTAAACGAAATGTAGAAGAGACAGAAGTGGAACCGGTATGAGCTATTTGGAGGCCAGATCCATCACCAATGAGAAGTTCTTCCGTACCATTATAAGGAGAGTGGAGAGCAAGGGTGTCCAGATCATTGGTAACATGGTGGGTAGCACCACTGTCTAGGAGCCATGGAGCCAGAGCAGGAGCGGAACGGTGGAGATGTAGGCAGCTGGGTGGGGTGTATAGGGCTGTCGGTTTTGATTGGTTGGTGGGCAAGGGGAATTGGGATTAGGGTTAGAAGGAAACACTGCATTGGGAAATTGTTGTTTGAAGGCACGACACAGCGACATGAAGTGGCCGGTATTGCGACACCACTGACAGCGACCATAGTAGGGGAATGGTGAGCCGGTAGGATTAGGGTTAGAGGGAGGCAGCTGATTTGGGTTAGGATTATGGGTGGGGGGGGTTACGGTTTTGGGTTTGGCGGGTGTTGGATTTGGATGTGTAGTTAATAGTGGCAGGTCCCGGGGATGGAATTAGGATTTTGTGTTTGATGGATAGTTCGCGATTGATCAACTTCTCATGCAACTCATCAAAGGAGATGGGAGTGTCTCTGCTTTGAACAGCATGTACCACAGAATCAAAATCAGAGTCATTCAATTGATCAAGAACACGGTCAACCAAGTCATCGGGATCAAGAGGATGACCTAGAGAAGATAGTTGATCGGCACATAGTTTAAGCTCCTGCATATACTCCGAAACAGATTTCGGTCCTTTAGTAATGGTCTTTAAGTGGTCTTTGATTTGTTTGAGATGGCCACGGGTGGGGTTTGCATAGGTTTTGGCAAGGATGCGCCAAGCATCATAGGTGGTGAGGGCTTGAGATATAAGCGGCACTAGGGTGGGGGATAGGGTGCCGGCAAGAGCACTGAGTACCAGTTTGTCTTGGCGGAACCAAGTGGAGTATTCTGGATTTTTGGCAGGTGCTGGCGGAGGGGTGGCGGCGGCAGCTGCTTTCTCAGCGTCGGTGTGGTGGCGAGGGTTGGTTGAGGCGGAGTGATGAGTGGTGGTGGGGCTGTGAGGGTTCCATCTATGTAACCATATAGATCAAGGCCAATTAGGGTAGCTTCTATTTGAACCTTCCACGCAATATAGTTGTTGGAGGTGAGTTTAAGAATATGAGAAAGAGAGACTATAACGAGCGGCTTTGTAGGCTCGGCAGTGTTTGGAAGAAGAAGGGAGGTCTCGTTTGAGGCCATAGGTTAGGTATGGATCGTAATCTCTGGTACCATATGGAATAATTGAAATATTGGAGAAACTCAATTGTATTATTCACAATAATAGAATATATATACAAGAGACCTGCTTGGGATACAAGTTAGAGAATCCTACTCAAATAATAAACTTAGACTACTGATAACACTAGGAGAGTAAATAAGGTAACATCGGCTGGACCTAGCTTGGTACCCAAGCTAGGGTTTCGGCATACTAGCAGACTGATGTAGGCTGGAGTGTAAACACACTGTAGAGCACACTGACCAACTAGGGTTTGGTCTCTCAACACGTTGTGTTGGAGAGAATTTGAAAAGTTTGTATTTAGCTACGTTGTTGTTGTTGTTGTAGTAGTCAACCAAGACTAAGCCGAGGTCCTTGAATGTATGCGGGACACCATATCCTGACCTGAATTATACGAGCTAGTTTGACTTGGAATATTCAATTATTATTTTTTGAAAGAAAATTTTGTGGAAAACTAATCCTCCATACGTTATAAAAAATATTTTTTTTTAAATATACAGGCTTAGTGTTATAAGACCTAAACTTACTGTTTTAAACTCTAAACTTGCATGTATTGTGAAGTACATTTACATAAATGTACTTCATATTATTTACGTGATAATGTCTTTTACATTGTGCAATATTACCATTTCTCAAACATATAAAAGAACAAATTTAATAAAAAGTTTGATAAATCAACTATGACACTTAGTTTTATAAGATGGATACAGTAATATAATTAATTATATATTAATATTATAGCCCTATATATATATAAAAAAAAAAAAAAAAAAAAAAAAAAAGTACCAGCCACTGTTCATAAGACGCCCAGATCCCCCTGCATAAATACCGCCTCCGCTTATATCTAGTAAGTTTTTCTATGTCTTTTATATTGTCGAATTTTAAATTTATTTTTAAATTATTATGGTTAACAGAGACCGCTAAAATCTGCCCTATACCCCCCTAAATGGTATCAGAGCATGGTTGATTCTAATTCTAAAAGACTAGAACAAGCTTGATAGGTGGCAGTGTGATGTAAGTCCACAATGAAATCAAGAACTCTTCTAGGTGAAGAAAAGGGATCAATTATGCTATGATTATTATTTTTGGGATTAAAGGCTGGAATTTACTGGTCACTATATTTATCATGTTAATTAATATGTTTATCATTTATTTGCTTTTGTAATTTTGGTATATAGGCTGGAAACATCTTACGTGCCTAAAATTCTTAACCTTGGAATTCAAACTCCAGTTAAGGTGACAATCCGAATGGATTGTTGGTCTAAGGTGAAACAAAGCCACGTCCCAAATTACATTTAATTTTTTGCTTATAATTAGAAGGGCTATAAGAATATTTTTCGAAGGATTTTAGGATTAAGTAATTAACGAAGGGATAGGAGTTTCTTTTCACTATAATTGCGTCTCAGAATTCATCAATTAATACAATTGAACTTTTTAACTTGAACCTTGCCAACCAAAGAACTTTAGCCAAATTAACCGAGAATTTAGACTACATCAAACACTTAAATAATCAAATCTTAGTAGAGTTAAGAGAAATTCATAAACAAATACCGACAAAACAAGATTTTCAACAGTTAAATTATTTATTAGAAAATTCGAAACCTCGACAAATATTAGAAGCAAAGGAATTATTACATAAAGTAGAAAAACAAGTTGTTAGTTTAGAACAAGTTATTACTACAGTTAAGGGTATAGTCGAAAGCTAAAACTGGAAACTAGAGAATATATACAGGCTTTAAAAGAAGCTAACATTTATAAACCCGAAGAAAATAAAGAAGAAATTACTGGGTTCACATCTTATAGCAGAACTAGTAAATCCGACAAGACATATCCAAGTTTATTTAATTTCATTATAAGCTTATTATTACAAATCATAGACAAACTAAACAGAATCTTAGATATAGTTAATAAACCACAATCAAGTAAGCCAACATTTGATAACGACGTAGAAAAAATAATTAGTGGAATTAATAAATTAAGTTTAGGTGAAAAAGTAAAAATTAAGCAAAAACCTTTACCATATTCACATTGGGTACCAAGAAAATGAATAATCAACAAGATAGAAGTTTTTTAGGAAGAAGCCGAACATTACAAGAAGCTAGGAATTCAACTAGCAACATACAGGATCAAATCACATCCGATAGTTTTCTTAATAGAATTATAAGAAGAGGATCGGGATCTACAAGTGATCAACAAACAGTTCAAATAGAAGAAGAAATAAATCTAGAAAGAAATATAGATTTATATAATCAACATCAATTAGATATATTAAATCCTAGAATATTGTATCAAACAGGAATATTAAACCTAAATACAACATTAATACGCAGTAGTAGAGAAGAAAGCCTTAGAGTAGTTGACAGAACTATTACAATAGATTTATTCTCGGAATAATTAGTGCTTGATGCAACGTACTAAGCCTCTATTATCAAATAATGCAACCTACTCACTAGTGACAGATATATGAAACGTACTTTACTATCATTTATCAAATAATGCAACCTACTCAAAACACATTAAATTTCTAACGAGTTCAGCTATATATTTAACGAAACTAACTCAAAATGAAAAGGAAACATGAGAAAGTGATGAGATACCCACCACCGTCCCATTGAAAGGATTGTTAAAGAAACGTTTTGTTAGTTTTTTAACGAAAGTTTACATTTTTTGGATTATTAAAGAAACGTTTTGTTAGTTTTTTTTTAACGAAAGTCATACTTCTGTTAGAATTTTTAACGGCGTTAGAAAAAAAATTGTACATTGCATTATTTGATATATGATAGTAAAGTACGTTTCATATATCTGCCACTAGTTAGTAGGTTGCATTATTTGATAAAAATCGGAAACTACGTTGCATATCTTGGTAGTTTGCCCATTTATTCTCACCAGAAACAATACAGAAAATCAAACAATCTGGAAAACATTTTGCACATATAGGATTAATAGTAATAGGCATTAAAGCTTTGGGAAGAAAAAACTTAGGAACAAAATTATTAGCTCTAATATTAGACAAATCATGGAAAAAGGAATTAAAAAAGGCGATTATTTCAGGAATGGAAATAGACTTGAGCCAAAATACAGCTTTATTTTATTGTACACCAGGAATCTTAAAAGACATTAAAGACCTACAAAACATTAAAATAGCTCTCCAAACAAAAGGGTATGAAAATTATGAAGGAAATAATATTGTAATAAGTATTGGAACACTAGGAAAAGCTAGTAATAGAAGTGGAATGAAATACAAGGTTAACATTGAAGGAATAGTAAATACAATAGCTTCAAAATCAATACAAATGATAGATCCAATTAAAATAGACCCGGAAGAATTAGCAGGGTTAGAATGGTCATTAGACGACCTAAAAGAACAGGAAAATGAAATATTAGTCCCAAGACAAAGTTATATATATGAAGGATTAAATGGATCACAAAGCTTAAGATTTGTAAATTTTAAAAAAGAAATGGCTAAAAAAGAAGATGAAGATGAAGATAAAACAGAATACAATTTCATGAATATCGAAGAAAATAACGAACCTATATACGACACAGATGAAGAAAATACACAACCTACCTATGATACAGATAATGAAGATAATGAAATTATTTTCGGATTCGATAAATTCGAACAAGAAGAAAATGACTTTAGTATAATAGATTATTTAGAAATGGAACCATCTACAAGCTTTAAAATAGAAGAAACTAGCAAAACATTTGATGAAATAATAAATAAAAAATTTACTGAGTTAAATATTCAAGAAGAAGTAGATGACATGATAATCGAATGTATTACAGAATTAGGATGGACCTATGAAGATAGTTATAATAAATTACAAGAAATATACAATTTACCCTTGGTAGAAAATATACAACAAGGAAAAACAATGATATCAGATTTTTACAAACAAGAAAAAGCTTTTATGGATCAAGATATGATCAATACAAGAAAAAGAGCTAAAATGGAATGGATAGAACCAGGAACATCAACAGAAGATGTAATAGGAAGGGAAACGTGGAACCCTCCGATACAACAATACACAGGAGAATCTAAATACATTAGTCAAGGAAATAGGTTACCAATAGGAAACCTCTACAGTGGTAGTATGTTATTACTAGAAAAACAAAAACCTCAATTATGGGGCGATGAAATATTAATATGGGAACAAATAGTAGTAAGACTATGGGAAACAAATAAAAGAGACAGTATGGACATGTTTTCATATTTAGAAACAACATTAGGCCCAATAGCCTTAGGCATCTGGCAAAGTAAAAAAGCCCAAGACCCAGATGAAATAAATAGATTAAAAGCCATAGGAGATAACCCATATAATTTCACAAGTCAAATAAGAACATTAATACTAGGAGTAGACCCAGCTAAAAACACTACTCTTATACAAGATACAGCTATTCGAAACTTAGAACAATTAAGTATAGCTGACATGAAATACATAAATGAATTTACACTAGATTTTACAAGGTTACTCTCACAAACAGGTCAAGCTATGGACGATGACCTTTGTGATAAATATTTTGTTAAATTACCCGGAGATTTAGGACGAAACATCCATGAATCTTGGAAACAACAATTTGGTGATAAAAAGAATCTAGGAATAGGACCTAGAATTACATATACATTTACTATACTAGAAGATAAATGCAAAGAGGTAACCCTACAAGAACAATTAAAAAAGAGTGCTTACGCCTTTTGTAAAACAGCTATATATACACCACAGGCTTACGGTCATTATAACAAACCAACAAGAAAATTCATAAGAAAAAGTACTACATATAAAAGAGAATATAAACCTTACACAGGTAATAGGTATGTTAAAAGACCACAGACTAGAAAATGTAAATGCTTTATTTGCGGCGATGAAAAACATTTAGCAAATAAATGCCCAAATAAAAACAAAAATACAGAAAGAAGTAACCTAGTAGAACAACTAGGCGAATACAAAATAGAACCTTTAGAAATGACAAATTCAGATAATGAATCAGTCTATAGTATTTATAGTGATGACGAGGATAGTCAACTCACTAAAATAACATACACATATATGAATAAAGAAGAAGAATGTAAACATAACTGGATAAATAGACGCGGAAATAATTACATTAAGTGCTTTAATTGTGGATATTTCCCTAGTATCGAAAAAAGATCACAATGTAACATATGTTTTAAGGAAATTTGTTACTTATGTCTACATACATTATATAATCAAAATATGACTATAGAAAATAATTCCTCAGAAGAAGTAAACATCAACCTAATTATAGAAAAAATGAATAAGCACGAAATTACAAATGAATTACAAAATTTAAAAATCCAAAATATTGAGGATAGGGTCTCACGAATGGAAAACACAGTGTACAAAAATAAACAAAAGATAGGAGAACCTTTAATACAAGAAGATTTAACTAATATGTCTACAGAACATACGTTAATCCAAACAAAAAATATTACAAATATGATTAATCTACAATGTAGACTATGGTTAGATAACCAAAAATACTTAGACCTTACAGCATTATTAGATACAGGAGCAACTAAAAGCGTAATATCACATAGTATGGTGCCAACACAGTTTAAAAAAGAATTACCCTATAAATTAGTCACAAGAACTATAGAAGATAGATTAATGACAATTACACATTATGTAGATCCAATAGGGATACAATTTATAGATTTCTCAGGAAATTATAGTCTAAAATATGATATACCCCAGGTAAACATTAGTCCTGAATATGTAAAATCAAAAGATTTTATATTAGGCCTTAATTTTATATTAGGATTACAGGGTGCAATTACTATCACAAAAAATATATAACCTTAAGCAAACACATTTATAGTATACCAACCCTTCGATATACACAAACATCAGAGTTAGCACAGAAGCGTGGTGGACTTGGGCACTTAGAGTTTTTACGCCAAAATCACCCTAAAACGAATATAAACATAGAAAATGAAACATTGAAACTCTTTACAAATATGCTAACACATGAGTTAGAAAAAGGCTTAGACATAACAAAAAGTAATAACCATCCTATCATTTTACACTTAGAAAAAATAGGACTAATAGGAGAAGACATTATGAACTCGAAAGTTACATATATATGCAAATTTAAAATAAAAAACCCTGATATAACTATAAGAACAGCAAACATTGAATATAGTCCTCTAGATAAAGAAGAATTTAAAAACCAAATACCTGAAATGATAAAACAAAAATTAATTAGAAAATCAGAAAGTCCACATAGATCAGCAGCATTTATAGTTAGAAATCATAGCGAAATAAAAAGGGGAAAAGCTAGGATAGTCTATAACTATAAAAGGCTAAATGACAACACAGAAGATGATGGCTATAATATACCTAACAAAGATTCATTAATAAATTTAATACAAAAGAAAAGGGTATTTTCAAAATTTGATTTAAAATCAGGATACAATTAGCTCAAATTATCAGAAGAATTTAAACCATGGACAGCCTTTACATGTTCCGAAGGACAATTCGAATGGAACGTGTTAAGTTTTGGTTTAAAAAATGCCCCTTCAATTTTTCAAAGATTTATGGATAACATATTCTTAAAATATGAATTTTGCATGGTATATATAGATGACATTTTAGTAGCTAGTGAAACAATTAAAGAACACGAAAATCATTTAAAACAAGTGTTCAGCGAAATTAAAAATCATGGGATAGTAGTATCAAAAAAGAAAATGGAGCTCTTTAAAAGAAAGATATCCTTTTTAGGATTAGAAATAGGGAATGGAAAAATAGAATTACAACCCCATATTGCTACAAAAATCATAGAATTTCCAGAAAAATTAGAAAATTTAAAACAAATACAAGCCTTCTTAGGTTTAGTAAATTATGCTAGAAAATTTATTCCTAATTTATCAAAATTAGTAGGACCGTTATATAGTAAAACCACAAAAAACGGACAAAGACATTTTAACAAGGAAGATATAAATTTAGTAAAAGAAATTAAAGAGGCAGTTAAAAAGATTAAACCGTTAGAATTACCCCTAGTCACTGATTACATAATAATAGAAACAGATGGATGTAAAGAAGGATGGGGAGCTGTTCTCCTTTGTAAACCAAATAAATATTCACCTAAAAATAACGAAAAAGTTTGCGCATATTCTAGCGGAAACTTTAATAAAACAGGATCAAATTGGACTAGCTTAGATTATGAAATACAAGCCTTGATAAATGCCTTAGAAAAATTTAAAATTTTCTTAAATAAAGAATTTACAGTTAGAACAGATTGTGAGGCAATAGTTAAATTTATAAAAAATGATCAAAGTAAAAAAGTCAACAGGACTAGATGGATTAATTTACAAAACATAATACAAGGAAGCGGATATAGTATTAATTTTGAACACATTAAAGGAAAAAATAATACTATTGCTGACCTTTTATCTAGAAATTTGAACAGATTGTTTCATGGAGAAAGACAAAGGATTTAGAAGAGTGGTGCATCCCAAACAGACAAAGAATACATCCATGGATACATCTGACAGTGATAGCAGTAGTGACAACATGGTACAGTTGCAATTAACATCTCCCAACAGTCAGTCACAAGCATTCTCACAGGCTGGGCCAAGCCGTATACAAAAATTGTCCGATAAACATTTTGTGACAAATAGGGCTCAACCAAAAGCCCAACAACAAACAATTACATTCGGCCCAAACATTTTACCTGTTTGCACCGAGGATAAACAGAAATTCAGGCCCGTTTTTGGGACTGGATTAACAGAAAAACAACAATGCCTTCTTGATAACCTCTGGCATATATACACATTTCCCAATGAATCAACAAAAAAAGTTCAAATTTTAAATTCTCTTGGATTTTATTTTCTCGAAATGACTCGAAAAGTGTCCGAGAATACAGTTACACCAAAACGTTTTTCACATTACATTATCTTTAGAGGCACCAAAATTGGAGTCTTTAACAAATGGGAAACAGTGGCAAAACACATACAGTGTATAGATCCCCTCTATAAAGGGTATTACAGTTTTTCCGAAGCAATAAGCATGGCAAGAGGATATTTCGGGCTTGATAACTTCTTTATTGAACCCGAAGAAGTTAAAACATTTTCCCAAATAACAAAAGAAAGCCCCGAACAGATCATCAAAAGACAAGAGGGAATCATTTCGAATTTACAACATAAGCTTTCTCAAAAGGGAAAGGAAATTCAAACAACACATGAAACACTATTACAATCAGAAAATCGAAAGTTGAAACAAGAGATTGAAACTCTTAAAAACAAATTACAAAATACAAGAGAGCCAATTTACAGAAACTTTGACAAATTTAAGGCTCGATTAAAAACGCTTCACAAATCAATCAACTGCGATATTTATTTTTAAACAAAAGGAAATATATTACAAACGAATTCAATATACATAGAAGAAAAATAATGAACATTTGAAGCAATTCATGAAATGGTGTATTGTAATCATAAAGCGCATGTTGAACTAGGTTTCTGATTAATTCATTGCCACGATCAGAGATTTAGTGCTGGTGGACGTCCTGGACGTGGCTTAGGATCTTGAGTTGGACCATGCGCAGCCATAATCCGACGGTGGTTGTAGTAAATTTGATCATTTTTGTTTAAGCTCCCAAATAATACGCGTTTATTTTCACTTGGTAGTCATGAAACCACCATTTAGCTATTTGATCGCCACCTAAATAAGGACAAAACTGATAAAAGTTACTCCCTCCGTTCCAATTTAAAGTTCATAATTTGACTTTGCACGGAAATTAAGAAAAAGTAAATGTTGTGAGTATGAAAAGTAAAGTGGGAGAGAGAAAGTAGGTAGGGAGTTTTTGTTGTGAGAATGACAAGTGAGTCTCACTTTCCATTTTAGGTAATAAAGCAAAGTAAGAACCTTAAATTGGGACAGACTAAAAAGGAAAGTAAGAATCTTAAAGAGGGACAGAGGGAGTAATATTTTAGTGATAAAAATCACACACTCTAAAATTATAAAGGAACAATTTCACACATTTAAAACTAATGGGAGGTAACTGCGCTCCCCCTACACTACCCACATAGCTCCACCGGTGATCAAATTGCACTTATACTATTTTGTTGGAGCAATTATCTTATATCGAGAATTAATTAGCCAATGTCTAACTATATAAAGATCTAGGGCCACTCCTTAATTCATGTTGATCGATTTCATGTCCGCTTTCAAACTTCTAAATTTAAAGTAGAAATTAAATATAATTACCTCGAGACACTGAGACGAATCGTCCTTGTGACGGTACACAACTAAGAGAGAGAAGGATCAATATCATTACAGGGAAGAGTTTTGCACCCAAATTGATCGCCATGAATCTTGTATGGCTTCCTTTTGTGGCTTCAAGTATGTTGTATAGGGAGTATATAGTATATACCAATTACCAAGTTTATAAAGAAAACGAAGCCATTTATTTATGTGGTTGCATTTAGCTACGTTGGAACTTTGATTTAGCTCACTAGTCAACGAAGACCAAGACTTAGCCGAGGTGTTTGAAGCTGGGAGGAGATGACCCCTGCCTATTTATTGCTCGGAATTTGGAACTATGGCCAAGACTAAGTTAGTCAGGTTGCAATGGCGGCCACGTTCCTTGCTTTTTTTTCTTTTTTTTTTTGAATTTATACAGGAGATTGTAAGCATGTCTTAAATAACTATCAACCTAATATAGAAGAAGAATTTTGATATTGTCTTTTGCATAGCCGTACTCTTTCATACGTAAAACGTGTGTATAATTCCTAATTTCCGAGAAAGTAATTTGGTATTAATGGTATCATTTTGTAAACTTCTTTTGTGCACCTAGCATTACCCGACTCACAACTGACCACAAACGTGGTAAGACAGATGATGAACCTTGGATCATTGATAGCGGAGCCAACAAACACGTGACATGCAATATCTCTTTACTCAAACATGTTCGTGAGATCAAGGCAAACCATCGTCGGCCGAACTTTGGGCTCTCACGTGTAAGGGCCAGCTCTGATACCATCTTAGAATTAGAGATGGGGTAAGAAGAAGCGAGAGGCCGGAGTGTTAGCATGGGCTGGACTGGGCCGGCAATGGACTATGTTGGAGGTTCCACCTTAAAACCAATTGGTGATAAGGGGAGTAAATCCTCAAGTCTATATACCGGTCCATGTTTCTCTCTTTAGAAGATGTGGGATAATTATCTCTTACGCGGACATCATATTGTGGTCACAAAGGAAGGCGACGTTGAAATCAGGACATGGTTAATTTTTTTTAAAAAATGTGTTATATGCTTCGACATTCAATTGCAATCTTTTGTTTGTTTCTCAACTACTTCGTGATTCCAATCTTTTAGCGCATTTCTCTGATAAATTGTGTGTAATACATGACCGAGTCACGAAGATGGTGATTGGAGAAGGTGAATAAGACGATGGGCTTTACTTCTTGAGAAGCACAACAAGTACTCAAGTCTGCAATGTCAAGGAGCATGAGAGTTATCAGTTGTGGCACCAAAGATTTTGATATCCGTCAAGCAAAGTGGTTAGTATGCTGTGTTTCGTTAGTCAGAGTAATATTCATAAAGATGTGTGTGGGATTTTCTGTCAAGCTAAATAGAACTAGAGCCGTCAATTTGGGCTGAGCCCGTTGGGCTGGCCCGGCCCGCCATTGAATAAGGGTGGGTTGGGCCCTAAATATACCAACCCAAATACAAGTGGGCCTATTTGGGCTAGCCCATTTGGGTCACGGGCCAAGCGGGTTTGGGCCGGGCCGGGGTGGGCCAACCCACCTTCTTTTTCTTTTTCTTTTTTTTTGGGTTTTCCCTCAAACAAACCCCCTCCCCAGTCACCTCTTTTCAGTTTTCAATTTCATCAACTCTTTATATACTAGAGAGAAGCCAGAGCTTTCTCTCTCTAGAAACCACCTTCATCCTCCGCCTCCGTCACCGCCCTCCACCTCCGTCACCGCCCTCCGCCTCCTCCGCCACCGCCCTCCGCCACCGCCGCTGCTCATCTCTTTCTTCTTCCCCTCTTCTTCTTCTTCTTCCTCCCCATTTCTTTATATCCACCACCTTCATGTTCATCCTCCGCCTCAGATCTGTGTGTTTGTTCAGATCTGTATGTGTGTGTTTCACCAGATCTGACTTCATAAACAGAGATCTTGAATAATTTTTTCATTTTTTGTGTGTTTGTGCGCATATGTTGAAAGGGAGAGAAAATGGTGGTGGCTGCGTACCTGCGTTCCTGGCTGGTGCTATGAATGTGGTGGTCAGGCGGTGGTGACTGGTGGTGGTCGGCGGTGATTATTGGTGGTGGTCGGCGGTGATTATCGGTGGTGGTTGGTGGCGGTGGTTAATGGTGGTGCTGTTGGTGGGCAGTGGGGATTGTGTAATAGTTGTGGACAAATTGTAGTCTTGGGCTCTTGGCCCGCGTGGCCCACTAACCCAAGGTGGGGTGGGGTGGGGTGGGTTGGCATTTTCTCAGCCCGCCAAGAATTTGGGCCAGCCCGCCCCGCCCCGTTTGAAGGTGGGCTGTGGTGGGTTGGGCCCAACCCGCCCCGCCAGCCCGTATTGACAGCTCTAAATAGAGCAGAGACATATTTTTGTCGAGTGAGAATAACTCTGTTGAGATTTTTTATTTGATTCATTGTGACGTTTGAGGAGATTATCGAAAACCTGCAATGTGTAGGGCTGATTAACATCTGCAACCATATGGGAAAACTCCTTACGAATTTTGTTTTGGGAAACAACCTTCTTACTAATACATAAGAGTTTTTGGGTCTTTGTATTATGTGCATTACTCTAGGAGAGGCAATGACAAATTTTCTACTCGTAGTAGGAGATTTGTTTTCTTAGGGTAGCCATATGGGAAGAAAGGTTGGTTGGTATATGATCTTGATGAACATAAGACACTTGTTTCACGGGACGTTGTTTTTGTTGAAAAAGAGTTTACCTTTGCTAGCATAAAGACTAATTCAGCCCAGGCCTACATGGATTCCGACATATTTCGTTATCCCAACATAGACACTTGTGAAAAAGAAAACATTGGGGTTTATGCTCATGTGCCTGAATAGTTGACTGCACCAGTAGTGGCTGCTCATACGGCAGACAGTGGTGAGAATGGTGTGGATGCTTGCGAAGACGACATTATTTGTGTAACTAAACCAGTGGTTGCAGATGTTAATCAGCCTAGAGAAATTGAAAATCTGGGTCGAGGACAGCGTGCTAGGGTTCCTTCTACCAGGTATTCATCATTAGACTGTGTTCACTGCTAAAGTAAGCCCTTCGCCACGTTCATCCTCCCAACATAAATATTCAGGCACTCGTTATTCTTTATCACACTTTGTCATGCGCTAAATTTTCTATTGCACATCATTGTATTTTGGCTAACATTGACTCAGGAGTTGAGCCAAAGCATTATGGTGAGGCGGTCAACTCTCCTAAATGGCATAAGGTTATGAATAAGGAACTTGTGGCTCTTGCTCAGAATGGTATATGGGAGTTGTTGGATCCTCCTATTGACAAGAAGGTAATTGGCAACAAATGGATGTACAAGATCAAATATATTGCGGATGGGTCCGTGGAGCGTTACAAAGCTCGTTTCATGATCTTGGGAAACCGTCAAGTAGAAGGCGTAGATTATAATGAAAATTTTGCACCGAGAGTCAAGATGATAACATTTCTAGTTTTTCTATCTAGTGTTTCAGCTCGTGGATAGGAACTTTATGAAATGGACATGCACAACGCCTTTCTTCACGGAGACCTAAGTGAATATGTTTATATGAAATTACCCTTAGGCCATCATACTTCTGCTTCTGATAAGGTGTGCAAACTCAAGATATCCTTGTATGGACTCCGTCAGGCACCTCGATGTTGGCTTGCGAAGTTGTCAACAACATTGAAGAAATATGGCTTCATTCAATCCTGTTCGGACTATTCTCTCATTTCCTACAAGACTTCCGCTGCTGAAATACATGTTCTTGTGTACGTGGATGATTTGGTCATTGGAAGTAATGATACTAAGATCATTCAGCGCTTCAAATAATACCTTAGTACATGCTTTCACATGAAAGACTTGGGTCGAATTAAATATTTGTTTGGGCTCGAAGTTGCTACGCATCCGGATGGCTTTTTTATTTCTCAACGAAAATATGCCCTAGACTTTCTTTCTGAGACGGGACTTCTTGGTGCTCGTCTCACACTTACACCAATTGAACAGAATAATCGTTTGGCTTTATCTGAAGATGAAGATTTGCGTGACCCATAGGCCTATCGGCGTCTCGTAGGACGTCTTATTTATCTCACCATCACATGACCAGAACTTTCGTGTTGTGTGCATACTCTTGCACAGTTTATGACACATCCAAAGCACATCCTGGCCAAGGTATTTTATTGAAGGCAAATTCTGAACTTCGTATTCGAGCTTATTGTGATTCGGATTGGGCTAGCCGCCCACTTACACGGCGATTTTTGACTGCTTAATTTTTCTTTCTCGGTGATTCTCCCATATCATGGAAAACCAATAAGTAGACGACTATCTCTTGTTCTTCCGCTGAAGGCAAATATCGTTCTATAGCTAGTGCTACATGTGAACTCTTGTGTCTTCGTGGTTTACTTCGTTCATTTAAAATTCAGCATCAAAATCCTATGGTTCTTCCACTACAACAAATATGGCTTTTCGCGGCACTTTAAAAATTGCCAGAAACGGTAAAAAAGTGCCGGATAAGCTATTTCCGGCACTTTTCTAAGTGTTGGAAAAAGTGGTGTCGGTAATACTTTCCGGCACTTTATAAGTGTCGCAAAAATTCCATCATTTTAAAAGTGCCGCAAATTTCTGACACTTTTCAAAAAGTGCCGGAGCACTTTTTAAAGTGTCGTATTTTAAATAAAAATATTATTGACATTCCAAGTTTCGAACACGAGACCTCCTGCTATAAACCAAGCTTTCTACCACTAGGCAAAATCATTTTTTGATATAAATATACGCATACAATTACTTATTATAACACATAAGCTTATATTAATGCATTTTTATGAGTACATATAAATCTAATTTAACTAACAAATTAAAGCAAAGTAAAATATAAAAAATGATTAAATGCCAAAATTAAATAAAAATATAAAAATAAACCTCTTGTTATTAGTGGCACTTTATAAAAAAGTGTTGGGAATTAGCGGCACTTATAAAAAGTGCCAGAAATTTAGCGGCACTTATAAAAAAGTGTCGTTAAATTTCCGGCACTTTTTATAAGTTCCGCTAATTTTCAGCACAACTTCCGGCACTTTTTGAAAGTGCCGCTATTTTCAGCACCTGTTTCAAAAGTGCCCGAAATCAGCGGCAATTTATGAATATGTACCGGAAATTTATCGGCACTTTATTAAAAGTGTCGGATATATGTGGCACTTGTTAAAAAGTGCCGGAAATTTGCGGCACTTGTTAAAAAGTGCAGGATGTTTGCGGCATTTTTTTTATAAGTGACACAAATTTACGGCACTTTAACAAGTGTCAGTAAATAAGTGCCGTCAAAAGCCATTTTTTTTGTAGTGTTCTTTGTCACAGCCAATCTGCCCTGCATATGGCTCAGAATCTCGTCCACCATGAACTAATGAAACATATAGAGGTTGACTGTCATCTTGTTCGTGATGTTGTTCAGACAGATGTCATCACAACTGGCTATGTTCACACTACTGCACAACTGACTGACATTCTTACGAAAGCATTGGACAGCCGACAATTCATTCATCTCCTGGGCAAGTTGGGTGTTCGTGACTACATGCTCCAACTTGAGGGTGGTGTTGAAATATGACTGAGATCCTCCAAGATCTCGTCAATATCTCCTCCCTATTGTGTACATATCTTTACCTATTATATTGAGATTTATTTTTTTACTTAGTTAGGATAATATTAAGGGCAAATTTCACTTTAGTTACCTGAGTTTGTCGTCATGTTTCAATTGGTTATCCAATTTGTGTTTGTTACAATTTGTTTGCTGAATATGTCTTTTTGTTGCAATCAGGTGTAATTTTGGTTAGCCTGTTAGAAAACTAATGAAAATGAATGAAAAACGTAACAAGCATCTTTCAAAATTGCAATAATCACCCTTATAGACTAAATTATCCTACTTCACCCCATAGCTCCTAACGAATGTTGAAAAACTAACATAGTATGACATGCACATGTCCCATGATGGGTGTTTCAATAATTTTCATTTTATTTATTACATAAAAAATTATTAAAAAAATGATATCTACTATAAAATAAAGAAAAAAAGTCACCCAGTTATAAATATATAATTCCGTGGGTATAGTTTTTTCTCTCTTTTGTGGGCAGTAGATTTTTTTTGCTGCATGTGTGCAGTAGATGGAGTGGGTATTTAATATGAGAGAGAAAATGGTAAATATGTAATTTTTAGGGGTCATTAATTGATTCCTTAGTTTTAAACATTCGTTAGGAGCTAGGGAGGGAAGTGGGATAATTTAGACTATAGGGGTGATTATGCAATTTTGAAAGATACTTGTTACATTTTTCATCCATTTTCATTAGTTTTTTAACGGGCTAACCAAAATTACACCTGATTTCAAGAAAAAGACATATTCAGTAACCAAATTGTAACAAATACAAATTGGATAACCAATTGAAACATGACGACAAACTCAGGTAACTAAAGTGCAATTTGCCCTAATATTAATAGCATAATTATTGATATTTGACTTCTCCAAAAAGGACACTTTTGTATATATTCGTGTACACGGCTTCGTAAAGATCAATGAAATAAAATCATATTATCTCCTTCGTGATTTCTCTTCATGATTTTTGCTAATTCAGTTTCTTAACTAGAACTATCCTCAGGAAATTTCGTGTGAAAATCCACCAAAATTACACGTACGCAAACATAAAAACGAACTTCTCGAGAATTGATCAATTCAACACAAAAAAGTCAACATAAATTGCATTTCTATTCAAAGAAAAAGTATGTAGTGAAATTGTCAAATCACATCGTGGTTGTGATATTGTCAATAGTAATAATAGTATATTGATTGAGAATGGTGGATGGAGAAAGGACTTGGAATTCTTCTACACGCTAGTTGAAATTTTGTTTGTTTGACAATAGAGTCAAAGAGAGTTGTTTGAGGTAGACATGCCCAAACGGTTCCGGTTCTTGGTTACCGGAAAGTCAGAACCGTATTCGAATTGTCCTAATCCGGTTCTTGGATCCCAGTTCTCTCCGGCGGTTCTGGTCCCGGTTCCAGCCAATTAACTCATTTTTTTTGCAGTTTAGTCCAAATTCGTTAGAAAAGTAACTGCTTCGAGCTAAAAAGTTATAAAACTAATTGATTTGAATTTTTAAAGCCAAATTAAGTTTAGTTTTTAATAAATTTGGTTAGTCTATATCAATCTTGTAATAAAAACTAATAAAATATTATTTTTTAAAAAAAGGACGGTACCCTTGTAATTTAATTAATATAATTAAAAATATTACAATCAGGAAAGTGTTTTTTTTTTTTTGTTACCTGAATTTTTCCAAAAAGAAGGTCAAAATTGGTCAAACGTGACCAAAAAGTTAAATACAACCATTACTAACAGCTATATTCCTCCATGCGCCTAACGGCTATTAACGGGAAGGAAGGGAGGGGGGGGGTAACCAATGGCTAGTTTGAATCTAGTGACCGTTGGAACCCTTCGGTTCCACGGTTCCGGTTCCGCCGGTTCCACGGTTCCATTAACCTTGGACCCGTGTTCGAACCGGTTATATATGGTTCCCGGTTCCGTTCAGTTCTCGGTTCCGACGGTTCTCGGTTCTATCCGGTTCCCGGATCCGGTTCTGCACGCCGGCTCCACCGGTTCCAGGTTCCTTTTGGTCATGTCTAGTTTGAGGTGGGTATCTACACAACCGAACAACACCAAAATATCTAGGAAATTTGCGATTATACTAAAAATATAAGAAGTCTTCGTGAGTGAAACAGTCTCACACATGAGACGGATATCGATCGATTAGAGAGAAAATAGGCATGCCCCGCCCCGGCTATAGGAGAACAAATTATTTACTCTTTCAACAACAAGACCCGTCTTGTGAGACTGTCTCAGACAAGTTTTTGTCAAAATGTAAAATGTAAAACTATTGAATTAATTTACACATTTTCTTTACAAAATTTTCTCAAACAAAAGTGTCATTAATTTATTTATTTTTATCAAACTTTTATTTTCGGACAGTGCTAGTAATAATACCAATTGTCAAATACTTATCTGCTAGACGTTGCAAAATAATATATCCAAAATAAAATAATACTTGAAATTAAAAAAAATCCGTAGATATGCAACGACAATGTCAAAATCTTTCTTCTATTTAAGACATGCTTAAAATCTTATGTTTATTAAGAATTTCGCAAATTTTCCAAGTTTTGGGGATAAAAGAAGCTAGAAGAACATGGCCACCATATTCGGAACGAAGCTTGTGGCAGTAATAAAATTAATTACCTCAATGTATCTAGATAAAATAAAATTAATTACTCCGTACCTCTCAGTTCAATGAATGTCTAATTTTTAAAATAAGAGGAATTATATTTATTTTCTTTCAGTTTATTTTGAAAATTACTAAATCACCAATCATCGAGTTTTTATTCACATTATACGCATAATGAAATATAGTAAGACCATTAGTGTTTTTGTATACTTTTGCCACTGAAAATGCTTAAAGTCCCAACTTTTTTTTTTTCAATTTTCATTCGTAAAATTGAAGATTTATTTTGAGACGGTGGAAAAATAAAATACAAACAAAATTCTGATTAATTTGTTTCACTCAGGTGTGGAAGGAAGATCAAAATTATGGCATGATCTTGGTAGGGGCGAATCTAGAAATTTTGTCCAGAATTTAGCGTCAGGAAAGATTGGGGCGGTTCAATGTTTAAATCCACGGACATAAACAAATGAAGCTATAGTTAATTAGCTAAAATTATACCTCTACAAGTAATTTGGAAAAATAAATTATAGTACTCTTTTACTAGAATTGAAAGCCATGTTAAGGGGTGAAGTTAGACAATTTATAATTGATCAATTTTATTTTTCAAGTTGATGTGGAATACATGAGACTACAACACGCCCCCTTACGTGTAAGTCGGTACATCGGCTCTACACGTGGACCATTAATACACCGACATGATTACCAATTCAAACCCAAGATGGACACCCAACATGGGTTAACTCAAACCCAACATGAGAAACTTAGGCCGGTTTTGATACTAAGTTAGAAAGTGAGAGAGTAAGTTGGAGAATTTTTTCATCTTAGAATTAAAAATAGGGTAACAAATAGGGAGGGATTCAAGTGTGAGCATGAGCTGAACTGGACTAGCAATGGGTGAACATTGAGGTTTGTGTTTTTTGTGCGAACATTGTTTTTGCAGATGTAAACCATAACCACAAAAATAGGGGGAGATTGAAAGAGTATGAATATACTCTTAATACTTTTTGATTTTTGTAATTATGATTTTATTTATTATTATATTAGATTAGTTATAATTTAGATATTTGTCCATATTTAATTTGTATGTATCATAAGAATAGTTGTAGTTATCTTAGGAAGGTAAATTAGGTTAAAGTATTTTTGGTATTTATCTTTTTGACTAACTACAATGATTAAAAGCTTGCAAAGTACAAGTTATAAAAAGAATAAATTACAAGAAAGTTAAAAATAATAATTAAAGACCGAATAAGTTCTAGACTCCTAGAACTAATAAAACACAAAACAACCTTGAAGAATCAAAAGACTTAGATCAATGCTTCAAGGCCAAAGATGATCATCAATATATGTTCTCAATACAAGAACAATTGCAAAGAACCTTGAAGACTTTAGATCTTGATCATAAACCAACTTCAAGGACAAGAAGACTCTTTATGAAAAACTTTATTTCTCTCTTTGAATGCTTTAAAAACTCAGTAAAAACACAGAAAAACGCAGCGGATTAAATAAACACGATTTTAAACACTTCAGCAAGACTATGCTTGCTGGAAAACTTTCATTAATAAAAAAACTTGCAAAGTACTCCCTCCGTCCCATCTTAAGCTTCAAAAAAAAAGTGGGCACAAGAATTAAGATGAGAATCTTTATATTATAAAATATAGATAGATAGTAGGGTAGAGTGTTGTGAGTATAGAAAGTGGGTAGGAGAGAAAAAGTGGGGTAAGGAATAGTTAGTGGATAGTTGTTGTGTGTATGACATGTAGGTCCTACTAAATAAAAAAAGTATAAATAAGTTTCCATTTTGGGATTTTGAAGTTTAAGATGGACGCCCAAAATGGAAATTTTTGAAGTTTAAGATGGGACGGATGGAGTACAAGTTATAGAAAACGATTACAATGAAAGAAATAAAAATAATTAAAAGACCAAATAACTTCTAGACTCCTAGAACTAATAAAACATAAAACAACCTTGAAGAATCAAAAGACTTAGATCAAAGCTTAAGGCCAAAGATGATCATCAATATTTGTTCTCAATACAAGAACAATTGCAAAGAACTTTGAAGACTTTAGATCTTGATCATAAACCAACTTCAAGGACAAGAAGGACTCTTTATGAAAAACTTGATTTCTCTCTTTGAATGCTTTAAAAATTCGTCCATCAATGGTTGACTTCTCCTTCTTTTTATAGCCTCTCTAAGAATCCTACAAAATATGGAAATTATCGTTTTCCCAAGAAATCATTAGTAGGTTAGTCAAAAAGATAAATACCAAAAATACTTTAACCTAATTTACCTTTCTAAGATAACTACAACTATTCCTAAGATACATACAAATTAAATATGGACAAATATCTAAATTATAACTAATCTAATATAATAATGTATAAATCATAATTACAAAAATCAAAAGGTATTAAATTCATACTCTTTCAGCTATGTTGGAGGTTTCACCTTAAAACCAGCTGGCACTGCAAGCTTCACAATTACTTGATGCTTCATTTTTATTTTATTTTTGAAGTTGTAATATAACATTAATTTCAAGCCAATTGTCATTGTTTACAAACTCCTATAGAGTTTCACTACGTTATTGCGCTATCTGGTAATCCGCTTGCCATATACGTCCCGCGACATCTAAGTGACCTATAGACGCACAACCTACCCCTATGAGGTATAGTAACACAAGTTCTATACTTTCCCCCAGAAAGGGTCGAACTTGGGACCTTTCAATTATGGGGAGGCCTATTAAACAAAGGAGGGAAGGGGAGGGAGATTCGAACTTGGGACCTCCCAAAAGGAAGCCTAAGCCCTTTGCCACCAGAGACAAGTCTTACCGGCATTTGATGCCTCATGAGAGAGAGGTTTGTAGTGCTACAGAGAAACTTTCTCCATAAATCCATAAAATAGAAGTTAGTTTTTCTTTCAATTATTATGTTAGAGCAAAAAAAAATAATAATAATAAGAACGATGGTAAAAGGAATAATCAAACATGAACACAAGAATTTACGTGATTCACTAACTTGGCTACGTCCACGGCGCAGTGAGAATATATTACTTTCCATGGCAATTACAAAAGACGATCTTCACTAATCTAGTTGCACGAATTATTGAAACTAATAATTCCGTCAACCGAAATCTAGATCTTAGATCTCTACTTGTATCTCAAAGATGAGATGACCAACAAAATAAATGCTGGGGGAGAGGGTTAGTATTTATAGATATACTCCCTCCGTCCCATTTCAAATTGCAAAAGTTGCCAAAAAAATTGTCCCAACTAAAATTGCAAAATCCAAAAATGACAAGTTTTAACCCACTTGCACACTCACATCCACTAACCCACTAACTATTCTCTACCCCACTTTCTCTCTCCCACTCAACTATCAACACTCACAACACATCACCTTTTTCACTTTTTCCCTTAATCTCCGTGCCAACCTAGTATTTGCAATTTGAAATGGGACGGAGGGAGTAAATCTCAAAACCCTAAAGAAAAGGAATCATATTTCTTGCGTACAAAGTAACTCTATTCTCACAAAAAAAAAAAACTACTTTCCTAATTCTTGAATAAGTCATTAGACGAAAAGGATACTTACTCCCTCCGTGGCTCCGTCCCGGTTTAAGTTTTTTTAGTTTGACTTTGCACGCTTATTAAGGAATTAAGGTAAACTTGAGTAAAAATAGTCGTGGAGGATATAATTGTATATTCATAAAGCAAGTGGTTAGAAAGTAGATAGGTAAGTGATGGTTTTTTTTTTTTTTTTTTTTTTTTTTTTTTTGTAATATATGAACTTTATAAGGAAAAAGATTGTCCAAAACACTATTCATCTTTTGTCATTTAATGAATATATCAACTAAAAACCTTAATTGGGATATACTAAAAAAAAGTAAAGACTTTAAACAAACTAAAACGACGGAGGGAGTAATTAATTCTGAGACGGAAAGAAAGAGTCCTAATAATATTGTCAAACTAGGAATTGTGATCTTGTTTGCACAAGATAACTAGCCGACCAAGAAACAATTAGCTAGCCCAACTCTACAGCAACTTGTCGTGAAGCATGGCAGCAGCTTCTAGTCTTCACTTCAACTTCAGCCTACTCACAGCTTTCATGGCCTTAGTCCTAGGCGTCTGTCACAACTCCAATCGTTCGTCTTCATCCCATGAATTACGAAATTTGTCGCGAAAATATCCTTAATCAATCGTCATTAATTTATCGTAGTGAAACTGAGATTTAACTTAAAGAACTTAATTATTAACATACCTAATTATGAATATTAAGTACAACCAATCTTATGCAAACAATTACTTTTATTAATGTAGATTAATTGGTCAACGAGGGTTAACATTGCATATAACTATTCGAGAATAATTAGTGAAACGAGCATCCATAATGGGAGTTTTTAAAGAGCTTTTTACTTTTGTGAAAGAGCTTTTTAGAGCTTTTTACCATTGTGAAATTTTTTAAAGAGCTCTTTGGCTAAAGAGTTGCTCTTTGTAGAAAGAGCTCTTTCATGTAGGTTTTACATTAATACTCACCAACTCTCTATGTAATGAAATAGCTCTACCATTGTGAAAGATTTTAAAAAGCTTTTTTATCAAGTTGAAAAATGATTTGACATATTGAAATTGTAAAAAAGATTTCCAAAGAGCTCTTACCATTATGGATGCTCTAAGTACGTATGAAACAATGGGGGTTGTTGTCGCATTAAAAGTAAAAGATTCTTTGGGTGTCGGGCCCGACACATAAATTGTTCACAAAATCTTGGGTAAAACTCGTTTTACGCAAATTCTAGGAAAAACGTATTTTCGATGGATTTTTGAAAATATGTGGAACTTCTTTAAAAAAACGCGCGGTGGCATTTTTTAAAATAATCGTAACTTTTCATCGGTTCTGGATATCAATAACAAACATTTTGGATATGATTTTCAAGCACATTTGAAGAAAGTCATGGCCAATAAACTTTCTGGATATCAAACTCAAGAGGTTCTGGATATAGATAATATAGTCTTCTGGATATAATTTATGAAGCATCTCTAGTGAGAAAAAAAATTGAAAAAAAAACATTTGAGACTGATATCCAGAACCTTTGAGACTGATAGCCAGAACCTTTAAAAGTGATAGTCGGAAAGTTTTTTCTGAGAAAAAAATTGAAGAGTAGTTGATGTGTTAATATAAAGCCAGTGACATTATTTAGGATGTCCAGTTGATGTGTTATGAAGGTATATCGAGAGTGTTGAAGAGCGCCAGATGATTATGAAAAACACGTTTTTCCTAATCACTAGGAAAAACGCGTTTTACAATGTAGGGACCGCGACCACCACCACCACTTTCCCACATTAGTATGATATTGTCCGCTTTGGGCCAAGCCCGCACGGATTTGTTTTTGGGCATCCCCAAAAGGCCTCATACTAATGAAGTGGGTGGGTGCTCTTATATATATACCTTGCAATTATTTCCTCAATTGCCGATGTGGGACTTTGGGTTGCCACCCAACAATACTCCCCTCAAACCAAGGACCACACCGCTATGGCCCGCAGTGTTTCCTCTGGCCCATATCGCCGAAAGCTTGTACCAACCGCCCGCGAAACACCATCACCCTCGATTGCAAGACTCAATTCGCTATGTCGCACAAGGGGAACCCCACCATACAAAGCACACACACGGTCTACCCGGTCGGATCCATCCGAACCATGGCTCTGATACCACTTGTAGGGACCGCGACTACCACCACCACTTTCCCACATTAGTATGATATTGTCCGCTTTGAGCCAAACCCGCACGGATTTGTTTTTGGGCATCCCCCAAAAGGCCTCATACTAATGAAGTGGGTGTGTGCTCTTATATACCTTGCAATTATTTCCTCAATTGCCGATCTGGGACTTTGAGTTGCCACCCAACATACAAGAGACTAACTCAAATTGTTTAAATAAATGCGTGCATAAATTAAATTGGAAAAAATGCAAAAAAAAATACCTGAACTATTGGGGTTGTTTGGATTTAGTAACTTATCTCTTTTTTGACCCATGAAAAATACCTTAACTTTTTTTGTGTGCAGCGGAGGTACCTATCGCTAACGCCATTGAATTTTCGCCGTTAAGTTACCATGTGCCGGTGCACGTGACCTCTCTTTGAGGGCAAAAAGGTCAAAATAAAATGTCTCCCTACATATGTTTGAGTTTGATGCTTAAAAGGTCCCTAACATATTGATTGTTTTCTTGTTTGTCCCTAAAAGTATTTTTCTTATTCATTTTAGCCATGATGTTGATTTTTCATTAAAATTGTTATAACCAGCACCACCCCCCACCACCCTCATCCTCACCCCTCACCGCCACCATCATTATAACCATCAGTATTCACCTAAGAAGTCAAAAATTGAAAAAAAAAAAAAAAAAACGAAAAAAGGAACCAGATCAGTTCAATACAGCAAGCCACCCACCTCCAGCCCCTCACCACCAGCACCACCCCTCACTACCATCACCACCACTAGTCACAACCGTCATCAAAATTAACACCACCATCGACCACCATTTTTAACTATCAACACCATCAAAACCACCAAGAAGTAAGTTAGATCTGAAAATTTCCAACCCAGATTGTTTTACATTCCTAGATTTTTCTGCAAACATCACCAAAGCAACCAAGAATTTCATCTGCAAATTTTTGCAAACCCAGATCGGTTCAAATCGGTTGGTTTTATTTCATCTAATTCCCAAAAGCCATGTTTTGTAACCTCGATTCGTTGTAAATCAAAAGTGTTGAGATCGAAAACTATGAAATCGCTGAAGCTGACGCATCAACAATGGACGCCCCATTACCGCGCCAAGATTTCCGTCTAGTTGGGATATTGGGCGAAATTGAAAGTGAAATATGAAATGGGTCAAGAGGTCTCCAAGCGCCATTGTTGCTATAGAGTGAGCATGTCAAATTCAATCCTTTCATGGCTCCCTCTCTCTCTCTCTCTCCCTCCTATTATGAGTGTTGGGACTGGATATGAAAGGGGAAGGGGAGGGGTTAATTGAAACTAGAAAAATTACTTTTAACCCTTTTATTTTATGAAATGTTATCACACTATCCTTATTGTGTTTTGACCTTTTTGCCCTTAAGAAAGACGTCATGTGCGTGGCACATGGTAACTTAACGGCGAAAATTCAACGGCATTAGCGATAGGTACCTCCGCTGCACAAACAAAAAGTTAAGGTATTTTTCATGGGTCAAAAAAGAGATAAGTTACTAAATCCAAACAACCCCAATAGTTCAGGTACTTTTTTTGCATTTTTTCCAATTAAATTTTATATTTTTTAATATAGACTTTTGCATGGAAAGCTAACACTAGATACTGCTTGAGCTAAAACTCTGTAATCAAAAATTACACCGCAGATTCGTCATAATTGATAAATATATGTTGTTGAAACTCGAATTCACAACAATAAAATTAAAAGTCTAGTACTTTATTCACTAAACTAGACATTATTATGTTCCTTCAAAAAAAAAAAAACTAGACATTATTATTTCATCAAATGTGTGCAATTGCACCATATAATACCCATGGATCCGCCGTTGCTCCTTTGTTAATTGAGTAAGTCTCTTGTAAAACGCGTTTTACACTAGGCTTAGTGTATAACGTGTTTTATTAATAACGGCAAGTAGTGTTTAAGAGACGCGGTGGCATAAGTGTAAATATTTGAAACTTATGAAATCTCAGGAGACATATTTTAAAACTGCAGGAGACATATTATGAAACTGAAGGAGGCATATTTTTGAAACTCCACATCAGGCACTTTGTAAAACCATAACAGGCATTTTTTTCAAAGAGGCAGTTCTAAAATTTAAAACTGGAGGAGGCATATTTTTATACTGCAGGAGGCACATTTTAAAACTAGAGCAGGCATTTTTTTCTTTAAAAAAGACAATATTAAAAGTTCAAAAAAATCTCAGGAGGCATGTTTTGAAACTGCAGGAGGCACATTTTTTAACTAGAGCAGGCACTTATTTTTTCTCAAAAAAGGCATTGTTAAAAGTTAAAAAAAAGTGCCTCCTCTAGAGTTAAAACATGCATGCTCTAAAAAAGTGTCTCCTCTAGAGTTAAAATATGTCTGCTGTGAAGTATTGAAAAATGTCTCCTCTTGTTTTAAAATGTGCCTGCTGAGATTTTCATGAGTTCCACTTATTTACAAAATTGCTACCGCGTCTTTTAATCCCTCTTAAGCCGTTATTTGAAAAACACGTTTTACACATAGTTAGTGTAAAACACGTTTTTTACAAGATTTTGTGTTGTTAATTACACAAACATGTGCTGTAGTAGTAGAGAATCTCACAAATTTGTTCAACCCCTTTCTTATGCCAGAATCACTAAATCCAAAAGCCTCTAGTCAAAAGTGATTCTAAAGAAATGATGGGCCTTCAAAATTCATAGGCCCATATAAAAGGGTAGTGGACTATCAATGTAATCCTCCGGCTATCGTTTTTCAGTTGAGTTTTGGCTCAAGCTTTACATTTTTTATTAGTCTAAAAAATATGTAAAAATGAATGTTCATGTCTATTATCAAAATAATAAAAATTATGTAAAATATCCTTAAAAAGTTTGAATAGTCAAACGTGAAGATCATTTGGGGATGGAGAGAGTATTAATTTTGAATAGTAAATATTAATTTATTTCATTCATGTCTGTATTTTAGAGAGCCTAGGGTGCCAGGTATACTCAGTTACTTGAAATAAAGTAATCTCATCAGATTTATGAATTTATGATTATTATTCCTCTTTCTCGGCTAAACAGTCTAATGGGATCACGGATCCAAAAACCTCTATTATGGTGATCGGGCATAAAATGTGATCAAGGCCGGGACAGCGGTTCGGATATCCAGAGAGCTTGTTAAACCTACAAAACGAACACCGTGAGCTAAGCCGGGGTTGCACCGGCGAAGACCCTCCGGTGTGAGAATAAATTAATCCGTTCAAGGAGAAAGGAAAAGAGAGTTAGCAAGAGTGAGAGCATGAACCTCCCAAATGGATGCCGAAGACCCTTTTTATAGCGGGTTGGCTTGCCCTCCCAGTTGTGGATAAGATGAGGTAGGCGTTGTCCTTGTATGAAGTCATCCCAGTCGGTCTTATCCTTACTAGGGTTTCCTCATGGATCGGGGCCCGAGTGATCGTATTGGGCTGGGCCTGTACGGCGAGTGTGTTCGCCTAGACCTTCCAGAAGGTATTTGATTGAGGCGAAGGGCTGGCCCGTAAGATCAGGTCGGTCAAGGGAACCGAGCTAGAATAGACGGGCTGATACTTCACGTTATCACAACTTGAGGGGATGAGCCTATGTAAAGTAATCGTGCCCTCGCGGGCCCAGCTCGGCTCTTGGTGCGAGCTGAGTTATGTCGCCAGCTCGGTAAGTAGGGCGGGCACCTTCTCGTCTTTCCCATCGGGCATTAAGTGCTTTCTCAGCTCGGTACCTCGAGCTACTTTTATGGGCTGGACTAACTCAACATATGGGCCGGGCTTACGAGGATGAGCCAGCTCTGTATGAGTAATTCCTTTCATATGGCTTAGCATTTTTCAATAAAATGTATGGGTAATTCCTTTCATATGGCTTAGCATTTTCAATAAAATACGTTCATTTAATGAAATCATTAAGCGGAAATGCCCAATCCAAAACAAGGAAGCTTAAGATCTGATAGTTCGGTTATTCTTTGATAAGCAATCTCTATTAAGTCTCTCACTAAGCAATTACCTTTCAAAAAGTTGATTCAGTCCGAAGCAACTTTTTGAATATGCAAAAGCGCGCGTGAACGCGCTTTTGCATATTCAATCGCTTGCATATTTACGGTGCAAATTATCTCAAATAAAAAGAAACGGGCGCTTTTGCAAGTTCAATTGCTTGCAGTGCAGATTATCTCAAGTAAAAGAAAACATGGTGAGTTATCTTATATGAAATCCAGTGACCCCCCACCCCCCCCCCCCCAAACAACAAAAAATCCAAGTATATACTGTATGTAGCAAATATACTTAGCAAAATTGAGGTTCATGTTGATCTTGCTACTGTTGATTTCTTTGTGTTGCTCGTCGGTGCTGGTGGTGGCGAAGGATTTTTTCTTGTGGCTAGAACAGCCCATAAAGCGCCCTTGGTCGACAATGTTATCCCCCTTTGGTGATTTAGAATTAACTTTCTCGTTCCAATTTTCTCACCGGATAATCTCATTGACTTCTTTTCTCCACCTTCAAAAACAAAAAAATAAGTCAAGTTAACCAGTTTTTCCATCAAATCCAATGTTATTCAATTTATACAGATAAATAAAAGGATTAAACACGAGAAATTTCAATCCTGCGAGTATAAAGAACAGAACGAATTACCTAAAAACGAAGAGAACGAATTAGTGCTTGCGAGACCACCCTCAACTATGAGTGTGAGAACTATCAGACCTGCAATGAGCTTTAGGAGAATTTTGCTTTCCATGATCCATACAAAAAATGTAGCCAAATATTTTGGATTTGACTTTTTTTTTTTTGGTATGTATTTATTGTTATACAAAATTTACAGAACTGAAAACAAAACAGAAACAAACAATAATATTAGAAACGGAAACAGAAATCTTCTTGGATTGCCCGAGTCGTGTGAATGCCACACTCTCCTTAAGACAAATTCGCCCCTCACCGAGTTGTGCTTGAGGTGTTCTTGGACGTTCGCCTCCCAGGATACAACGGGTTAAACCGACGGAATCTGCACACTGAACCTCGGCGAGCTAAAATAGTGCCTGGTCGATGTCACCACGAAATTGCAAAGAGGGCCAAAGAACAGGATACGAACGAGAGAGAGGAACTGATGGAAATTTTCTGTGAACTCTTGAATTTATCCTGCCAAATGATCTCACTCAATCTGGAAATGAATGCCAGTAAATGGGATTAATTTTGCCAGTAAATGAGTTTTAATTCTGCTGTTACAATCCTTGCCATTTAACAAAAAGGTCACTTGGTCGAGCTAGGCCATTCGGAGCTACATTCGTGTCCGCAGGTCGCGCACACATGAGTCCATCGGACCGAGGCACAATCGTCAAATTTCAACTCAAATTTGCACCCCCCCCCCTGCGCACCGGGCGCGAGAGAGAGCCTCTACTCCATTACAATCTTAACCCATACAAATGGGTCATTGTATTTAAACTAGCTCAAACTTTTGTTTCAACCAATGTGGGATAAGTCACAAAGACTTTACACAATTAACCTTTTCTTTATTTCCCTCCTTATCCCTTTTGGGATACCCATTTTAAAGAAGGAACCCATATGCATTTTACCTTCCCATTCAATGTGGGATACCAACCCACTTCCCAACTTACCATTTCATTTTGAGCTTCTATTTTCTATCATTCATTAATAAATTGGACACACCAACTTATTTCTAGTATGTAGAAAATATTATGTTCACCTTAATCAACAAATGATTTCTCAAGGAAACGCGCGCAAATTTCCTTCACATTATTACACATTTTTCCAACATTTATAAAATCTGGAGTCGGGCTTAAGATGATAAAGCCGACAAATAGATTCTGAACTTCATCATCAAATGATGTATGGTGAAACAGAAATATAGAAAAGAAACGTACGAGAAAAGGACTAGCCAGCTAAAATGATGTAGCAGAGCAAAATATTGGGTGATTTATTGAGTTTCTTAATTATTTGTTCATATTTAATTGTTAACGAGCTTCATGATCTGTATTAACAAATTTTGTCGCAGGCCATTACGAATAGAAATTAGGTATGGCGTTACTTTAGATTATGTCATTCATGAGAGAAACCGACAAATTTACCAACTATAATTTGGACACTTTACGAATAATCTTTTCGTAGGCAACTTAGTATTCTGAAGAAATATTTTGTTTTGTTGCTGTAGTCATATACTATGTTGGATGCTTCGCTATTTGCTAAAATACATTTGTAGCTATTAAGACCAGTGGCGAAGTTACTTTTAGTTGACCCCTTTCAAATTTAGAATGTGTCAATTTTACCGCCTACAATTTTTTTTTTAAAAAATGTCATTTTACCACTATAATAAGGTCATCCAAATATGTAAACCGTTGGATTATGAATGATACAGAGTGAGTAACATAAAATAGTACCGGAGATGTCGACGCTCGATCAAGAGAGGGAGAGAAATGCATGCGTACAAAACAGAAACACAGAAAGTTCTTTTGACTTTGTTTTTGGTTGCATTTATTTAAAATCAACAACTTTGCTTCAGCTACAAAAGGTTTTATATAGAACAACAGAATCTATAGAAACAAACCCATGAGAACAGCGCATAGCCTGCTTAATGCTTATAATTTTATTTAAAATAATACTCCCTCTCTGTCTTTTTTTAAGGTTCTTACTTTCCTTTTTAGTTTGTCTCAATTTAAGGTTTTTACTTTGCTTTATTATTTAAAATGGAAAGTGGGACCCACTTGTCATTCTCACAACAAAAACTCCCTACCCACTTTCTCTCTCCCACTTTATTTTTCATACTCACAACATTTACTTTTTCTTAATCTCCGTGTAATGTCAAACTAGGAACTTTAAATTGGGACGGATGGAGTATTAAAAACTTGATCTGCATTTGTTACAAGAGAATAAATTGCGGCCGCGAGTTGGAAGAAATATGGACCCAATATAGTTTATACTCTCTCCATTTTATAATTGTGTCGCACTTGATTTGTCAACATTTTTGAAAAAATGTGGTTTATTTATTTATGGATTGCTTGTACAATGGTACAATTGCAACACTATAACTACTGTCATATTTTGAAACACGTCTTTTATTAGGGACGCATAAAAACGCACGACATTTATCACGTGACAATGGAGTATTAAGTACTGTAACTTTTTGTAAGCGATGATTAGTCATTCAGTTAATTTGGTGCATACAAGCATTATTTATTGTTAGAGACAATTATCCCACATCGGGAATTAACTAGCCAAGCATTGACTATATAAAGATCCTGGGCTACTACTCCCATAGCCAATTGGTTTTGGGATGGAACCTCGCCTTGGCAAAGCCTACACGTGAGGGGGCGTGAGTTGAGATTAAGTGAATCAAGGTGTTGTGTTAGGGGTAGGCGGCACAGATTGATCAAAGCATTTTTTGCAGGTTGACTTTTCTGTTTTGAGTTCACAGAACTTCAATGCCTTCATTTTTGCGCCTTCCTGGACAATATGATCATGGGAAAATGCCTCAAAAGATTTTAAAAAGTTCCTTTTTGAAAGATTCACTTCCCCGCAAGTTTTTCGTTAAATTAAATATCCAGAATGTTCTTATATAGTAATATATCATACTGCATTCAACATGTAGTAATATAAAAAAAAAAAATTATTGCATCCAGCCACTACCACCGCCGGTCGCCGGCATGCAATATTATACTCAGTGTGCAGTGTTATGTCCCAAAATGATCTTCTCATTTGTCATTTCTCATTGTCCCAAAAAGTTCTTCCTATTTCTATAATCTAGGCTTAGAAGTGCATAGGCAACACATGGCTAGTAAAGCAAGTGTTATCATTCTTAAAAAGTTTGAATAGTCAAATGTGAAGCTCATTTTGGGACGGAGGGAGCACAATGTTGTGAGGAACTTATGGAGAAGAAGAGATTTGTAAAAAAGAAACTTTTGGAGAAATGTCCTTACAATTATTTGCTTGCTTAGTTGCTTCTGTAAAACTGTTATGACAGTGACACAGAGACATGACCAATTTTTGTAATTGTTCTTCGTTTTGATTTGCTTCAACAAGATACAATTCCTTCTTTTTCCTGCTTTTTTTTTTCTTTTGAAACAAGTAAAATGTGTTCTTAGATCATTCATTTGTTTAAAACATGATACCTTTGCATAAAACAAGTGTTTAAGTGTTCAGTATTTTGTTTTTCAGTGGTGATATGTTTTTTTTGTAATCGTTACTTCAAAAATATTCAAAATATTCTGGTTCTTGAGAAAATTAAAACAATGGTGAATCCAGGATTTTTTTTTTTCTAACAGATTGAGATTTTTTCGAAAATAAAATAATATGATGCAATAGCTAAATTTTGTTTGAAGAGGAACAAAATTATAAATGGTGTTATTTTTCTTGATGCAAAAGGGGGGCATAATCATAATTTCTAATGATGAAAAGCAATTTCTACAAAAATGTACTAGTACAACATAAGCACATTATTAAAGGGAAAGGAGGGCAATTGCTCCTTTGAGAGTCGCTGTGGCTCTGCCTATAACTTAAAACCAGGACCAAATCAATAAATGTAACAAATCAATTATAATAGATAAATATAATTTTTTTAAATTGATCTGGTTCGATTATAACTGATGTTTAATTAGACTTCTCATACATGAACAGATAATACTAATTTTAGAAAAATTATGAACCATGATCAAACCAATTTTATTGGTTAATGTGGTCCGCAAAAATTATCAAACCCCTCCCTACATGAAGGTGAAAGCCATGGAGTTTGCCTTGCCCCCGCGTTGAAACTTGGTGGTGCAGGTGTTGGGTATTGTCTTCTAGACCCTCTAAACGTGCCTGTCACGCGCGATGATGAACTGCTTTTTTTGTGATCTAAAACCATTCTTCTGCATCCGCCATGGCAGTCAAGAAACCAATTGGATCTTCTCTCCGTACCTGGTAACAGTAAAGTAGAAGAGAAAATCTCCTTTAATCTTCGTCTTCCTAGTTTTTAGGAGTATTATTTTTTTTAAAAAATGTTTTTTAATCATTTACTTTAGATTTTTTTATTCTCAAAATTCATGTTAGTCGACTATAAATCATTTTGAAACTAAGACGTGTTATTATTGTTTCGTGTGAGGAAAATTTTCCCTTGTTAAGAAGAATAAATTTCTCTAACGCTGAAAATTTACTTGGAAACAATGATGCGGAACAAGTTGATACATTTTTCGTAAGACTTTGCTGTTATTGTTGTTGTGAGGAAAATTTACTTCATCAAGAAAAAAAAAATTACCTGGATACAATGACGCGGAAGAGTATGATACAAGGCCTAGAGGTATTAGAAAGAGCAGCAATATCGCCGAAACCATAATACTTGCCATTGAACTTGTTAAGCTTAGCTCTTTTTTTCTGGATTGTATCGCTTGGTGTGACAAAATAGATATGCAAACTGAAGATAGCAAGCAAGTCTATTTAAAGAAGATGAATATATGGCCAAGTCTATGAGAGGTTTTTTTGTAAAAAAAAAAAAAAAAAAACTAATATTTGACTCTTTTAACATTTATTTTTCGTCTATTTTAAATTTGAATTGTTACAGCCTAATTTGACTTCATATATTTTGAAGGTAATAGAGAACTAGAGTAAATGATTAAATAATACTCTCTTTTTCATAATGATTTTCACGTTTGACTATTCAAACATTTTAAAGATAAGAACAGTTGATTCACTAGTCATTGTGTGTTTATACATATTTAAGCACAAAATTATAGAAATAAGAAAAACTTTTTGGTACAATAAAAAAAAAAACAAATGAAAAGATTATTTTGAGACAAAGTGAGTAAAATAACTGCGTAGATTAATGGATTTGTTTTAACTAAAACAAAAATTCATTTTAGAGTTCTAAAAATAGAAGTGCAGTTGAACTTGAAATGATTTTTAATACTATCCAACTTGAACCAAGATTAAAAAAAAAAAAAAAAAAAAAACAAGTGAACATATTAAAAAGAAATTTCTAATTTTTTTCTGACATGAGATTTTCACAATAACTCTATTGACTCAAGGTCAAAGCTTTAGTGGGAAGTTGAGGTGGACCAGAATTGACCCATGGGCACTCCTTTGGAAGTGGGAAGTGGGACCATGGCGTATAAAACAGGAGCTTGACCATTCAACTTGGGAATAATCAATTACCTTGTGGACTACAAGAAGCACTCTTAGGCGCACCCAGAACTGCAAGTCAGGATCCGAATACTCCTCCCATTATTCATCTACTCCCTCCGTCTCAAGAAAATTTTGCATTAAAAATGTGTTTGTTTTAATATTCACTTCACTTTATCTTGTTTTGCGTTTCTTAAAATGATGTTGTCTCTGTTCAAGAATAATCTTTGCAACGAAAGTTTGTTTTAAAAAGAGTGTTTATGAGATGATATGAGAAAAGGCAGAACATTGAAAAGAGGGAGAGACGTGTTTTTGGAGAAGGATTATTCCTTGATGATTTTATTTAATAACTGCACAAAATATATATACACAAGTCTTCCTTGGAGGGTAAGACTCTTATCTATTCTAGGCTAGTAAATCTCCTATTCCTATTCAAATATAATATGCACTATCTTAATAATAACAAATATTTACAAAGTCTATCACAAAAATATATCCCGTGATTGTGGGAATAGAATCTCGGCTAATACCCCCCCCCTCAAGCGAGAAGTCCGTAGGGAAGGCGGAGCTTGACAGAGAGAGCTTGAAACCGAGGCTTAGGTAGTCCCTTAGTGAAAACATCGGTCAGTTGGTCATCAGTGGATACATAACGCATGTGTAAGAAGCCACTAGTAACCAGTTCTCGAACAAAGTGATAATCAATCTCAATGTGCCTAGTTCGAGCATGAAAAACTGGATTGTGAGCCATATGAATGGCTGAGATGTTATCACAAAACAAAATTGGAGAAGAGAAGGGAAGACGAAGTTCCCGAAATAAGTAGGAGAACCATCGAAGCTCAGCGGTGATTGTAGCAATGGCACGATATTCAGCCTCACTACTTGAACGGGATACAATCGTCTGTTTCTTGGCAGTCCAAGATACAAGATTTGGACCAACAAAAATACATGCACCAGTCATAGAACGACGATCATCTGGGTCACCAGCCCAATCAGCATCAGAGTAGGCACGTACGGAGAGACTGGGAGATTTGTTGAATGAGAGACCAAGAGAAAGCGTACCCTTAACAAATCTGAGAATTCGTTTAGCAGCTATAAGATGTGTAGACAAAGTCCGGTGCATAAACTGACAGACCTGGTTGACCGAGAAAGCGATATCAGGACGAGTGAGAGTAAGATACTGCAAACCTCCAACAAGGCTTCGGTATGTAGTTGGATCAGTTAATAATTCACCGTCCTGAGCTGAAAGCCGAGTGTGAGGCACGGAGGGGGTAGATACCGGTTTACAATCGGACATGTTGAAACGGTCAAGTAGATCAAGAGCATATCGTTGTTGACACAAGGTGAGAGTAGTATTATCCCGGGAAGCCTCAAGGCAGAGAAAGAAGCTTAGGTCACCCAAACGTCGACTATCAAAGGTTCCTCAAATCTCATCAATTATCGAGGCGATAATAGAAGCAGAAGACCCCGTAACGATGATATCATCGACATAAACTAAGATAATGGCAGTAGAGTCGGAAGTGTCGCGCCCCAGCCCGTGGTCCTACTTGACCCCACGCTCGGGACACGATTGGAAGACGTTATAAAACACCTTTAGAAAGTTTTTCGAAATATACTTTCGCAAATTTTAACAAATCCACACTTGAAGTTCAAAGACTTCCACTGACTTTCAAACAAACTTTCACAAACGAAACTATTTAGCCCGAAGGCTTACAAACCTTTATACAAATGTACTCACACCAACATTATCCAAAATATAGGTGTTACAAGACGATGAAGTCAAGGAAACTCTACCCAAAAGGTTATACATTTATGTAATGTAACCTTGACAAAACAAAACCCAACTCTTACCACTTTCAACTGTTGGGTTTCCAAGTAACATGCGCAGCGGAATATAGCAATTAAAATTTTAAGAAAACCCAAAGCCATGGATCCGTTCATATGATTAAATCAAATACAACAAGATGAATAGAGGAATAACTAACCCTTGATGGCTATGAACTTTTCTTCGGTCTTGGTGGAGAAACTTGAAGACTTGATCACGATCACAAAGCTTGAACACGAACTTTGAAGATGATGATTTTCACCCTCTAGCGGTATCCACACTTCGAACGAATATCAAAGGAGCTTCTTTGATCTTGGTTGCTAGACCAATAATTGTAAAACACGCTTTCACAATTTAATAAAGAACTATATGGAATTTATTTTGTGAATTATTTTGTTCCTCAATCAATGATATCTTAGAACAAAATAAAATCTCTCTCAAACTCTTTGAGACTCACAAAAGCACTTGTTAATATGGTCTGGCCGAATTGGGGTTTTATACACAATTAAGACCTATTCCAAATAGGTAACTTGTGTCAAAAACCATTCCTAATCGAATTAGGAAATTCCCAATCGGCATACCGGGCGCCCGCCTGGTCCTACCCAGGCGCCCACCTGTTTGGGCAGAAAGTCCAGTTCCTTTCCGGCTTGAACAGGCGCCCGCCTGGTTCAACCCAAGCGCCCGCTTGGTTGACCAGGAGGCCCAGATCTTTCCAGAAATTCCTTGGAAGTCCTCCGACCCTAAATGCCAATATAGTCCTTTTATTTAAGATTCGTTCTATTGTGTGTGACCCTCTAGGATTATACTAAGTTGGCAATGGGCTCAAACATGATCCCATAAGATATGATTAGGTTCTAGCAAACCGTCATACCTACCCAAATAGCATAACTAGATACAAGTTCGCATTCCTTTAGAATATGTCACAATCCCTTTGTCCACGATGTCATTGAACACAAGTCATGGTCAAACAGTCAACTTGTCTTGTTCAATACTTTCTCGATTCCGAATATGTTGATAATTCAAATGCTGTTGATCCAATCAATCCATTTGAGTCCGGCCGAACATTTCATCAACATCATTCCTTCGAGAGCCCAAGCTTGACATCTCTCCGTGGAGGGACAAATCCATTTAGCTTATTATTCTTCCCAACGGGAATCCGATTATGCCAATCATACCCTTTATAACTACCGTGTTAAGGTAGCGTTTGAATATGTCAAACACAATGTTCATCAAGTGGAAGACTTATAATAACTTCATGTCTAAGGATTCAAATGACATAACTAATATGAGATATATGTACGACATAGACCATGACATAAATCTCATACAGCGGGTCATGTCCAGTACCTTGTTCCAAACAAGTACCCATAAATCTAACATGATCATCCCATGATCATTTAGCCTTTATACTAGTGCTTAACAAGCACTAGGGACGGGGATTATTATAAGTAAACATGAACAACTATAATAATCAAAACATCTCTTTATTGATATGAAATAAATGATAACAATTACAACGTTTATTAAACGTGCCTAGGGCACCACTACCAACATCAACGTCCTCCCATGCCAAAGTGTCATATCCCCTGGACTTGCTTTTATCTAAAACAGTAAACAAATAAGGGGTGAGAATGAATCTCAGTAAGCTACTAAAATGCAACTACGTTACATGCTGATATAATAATCATAAAGAAACAATATCAACACATAATCATATAGCATATAGCACATAACATGAGAGGCTCCCTATCGCCAACCGTCCCATACCGGTTGGAAATAACGACCAACTCATCATACAACACATAGTGTAGGAGTAAACACTCCTACGAGAATACCAAGCCAAGGTTTACCGAAGTAACATAACCATCTGGGAATACCATCTGAGAAAACCAGTTGAGAAAACCATCTGAGCAGCATAAATAGCCGAAGCCTGGATCCCGAAAACCAAACCATAACCAATAGAGCCAAAGTAACAATGGGCAGCATCAATAGCTGAAACAGGTTCCGGAACCATATAACAATACAACAACAATAGTGGGAGAAAATGACACAAAGTCATACCCCTAAATGCTCACGCGAGGGAGCGAGTTCATCCCATCCAAGGCCAATCTGGACTGAGGAAATAGGTCCAGTGGAAAAACCTTATAGTGCACTTAACTGATGCCACTACAATGCCTTCCACCTCCACTCGATAACATCCCAAACCTGGGAAATAGGACCAGTGGAAAAGCCTTATAGTGAACTTGGCTAGTGTGCCACTATAATGCTTTCCACCTCCACTCGATAACACACAAAACCAGCTGGACTTTCAACAAAGAGCACAGTAATAAATACTTGCTAAAACAACAACCAGGGCATGATTCCATAGAAGGAAACCACACAAGCTCATCATAGAGAAGTAAACACGTTTTCACAATAATGTGCACAATCTTGACATTAAGTCACCACACAATCCATCTACACAATCACATTAAGTCAAACCCGATCACAAAGGACCAATTCTATCATTTTGATACCTCATAACAATTATCTAGGCATCCTAGGACATCGCCTAAGACCTAGCCCAATACTTAACGAAAAACAAACAAGTTGTTAAAACTCAGACTGCTCGGCCGCTCTACTTACTTGACTCGGCCGAGCGGATCGGTCGAGTCCTTTACTTTGATCGGCCGCTCTCCTAGAACTCAACATTCGACAATAAGGGGATCGGCCGCTCTAATTTACTGACTCAGCCGCTCCACTGCAGAATGGCCAATTCCCAGGAAAAATCTAACAAAGTTCACTTTCATTACCAAGTTGTTACCCAATCCTAAAGCACAACAACATCATTATAACTTCACAACACTACCATACCAACCTCATCTAGCATATACCCATAATAATAAAAGTTATTACTACTCCCTCCGTCCCAAATTTACAAGTATAATAAAAGTTATTACTACTCCCTCCGTCCCAAATTTACAAGTATATATAAAAGTATACCAAAACATCATTTCACCACATATTAAGCATATATAGCATGATTATGACCATTTTAACACTTAAAGGGGGGATTAGTAACTTACCTCCTCGAAGGAAATTCCGATTAAGGTTTTTGTTCGGGTAGAAATGATCCCTAGTCGAGCTCTACAACTGTACGAGGTCTGATTGTTAAAGCTGTAACCAAAATCAATTTTATGGAATATTTTTTCATATGAAGAAATCATTGCTCCGCCCGTTCCGTGCGTAGCCCTTTCTCTGATTCTTTCTTATTTCATAGTTACTGTTGTTTGTGATAATGAAATAGAGAATAGGAAAATCAACAATAATAAGGAAAGGGGTAGAGAATGACGGTTTAGGTGCCACACACCAAGTCTCCCTACCTCCCTAAGCTGAGTCACCTACTCATCTCACACTCTCAGATATTTTCAAAGAATGCTTTCTATTTAACTTACAACTAATATTAAGAAGCACAATCCAAGTAAACTAATTAGGACCAATAGGATGAGAGTAGTTTTTCAACTCATTTTAAGTCAAAATTATAGGCTAAAAGCTTGAGACATTTAGTATAGGTAAGTCAATATAGTCAGTCATCTAAAATAAATTGATAGGCTGAATTACGGTCAACTAAAACAGTTCATATAGGACGCTTTACTAATCCAAATTTAGCAAATAAATATTGTTTTGAAAGCTCTAAATGTCTATTTTAACCAACATTTTTCGGATTTGACTTTCGAATTTTTTACAAAGAGTTATAGCCGTTTTTGTACAAGGTGTCAAAACTGGCCGAAAATCATAGTTTAAACTCATATTGATACTTTTGTATAAAGCATTTCATTTTTTTAAATATCTTAATTCATCAAATAAATCATTTAAAATATAAAACTAACATAAATTATAAAATATTATTCTGCGTAAAATTCATATGAAATTGGGACGGGTCGTCACACTCTCTCTCCCTTAAAAGAAATTCGCCCTCAAATTTACTAACCAAAATTATAACACGTAGTCGTATCGAGGCTACATATATCGATTCTTATATAGCAAAAAAAAAATAACCACAATCAAGGTCCTATAAAATATTTCAGGCATAGTCCCCATATATCACACTTAAATTCTAATTCCAATTTCCATTAATTTGTTTCAAATAAACTAACACTTATGAAACACACAAATATCACACGTATACCCATATTAAACATTATACGCCAACAGAACAATAGATAGAAATACAAATTTCTTCCTAACAAATTTCTCAATATCAACTAGTCAAAATAATCTAAATTTAATTATTTGTTTTCTCACTTTTCATACTCATGTCAAATAATAATTTAATGTCATTTTTATTTAGCCACACCAACACATATACTTACAAATGGAAATTCAAAAGCAGTAATAGTGCACATACAACGAAAATATATTCTTACCGAAGTTATCAAACAATTGCGGGTATTTTCGCGCATTTCAAACTCTGTTTCCCCATATAGCCTCCTCAATGCCATGATTTCTCCATAAAACTTTCGCAAGAAGTACTCATACTCAAGACGTGTTCTTTAAAATCAAGTATCCATACAAGCTGTTACCCATCCACTAAGTAATACCAACATGAAATAGTTCTTCACTCACACGAGGCTCATATATAAATTACTCTATAAGTTAACTTCTCAATCCTGTTAGAATTTCATACATCCCAACATATTAACGAGTAAGACATCCACTCCTATGGTGTTAAAGATACATTTCAATACTCAGTCCATAACTGTTATTATAATCAAATTCCGCTAAATAGCTCTTACAGTATCTGCAAAGAAATCAACTCCACGCGCAACATATAATTAGGAATCTCCATCAACCTCTTGTATTACCCATTTCCAAGCTTGACATTCAATTTACTACTCAAACACTCTGCTTAGCTAGCCAAAATCAAGATGTAAAACAGTGATCCCTGTCATATATTATATCCATAGGTATTCCATGTAATCATACTACTGTCTCAACAAGTAGGGAAAGAAATAGAAGTAACAATTGTAACACCAAAACACATAAAGATAAGCAGATTTGGTTAGTCAATCCACTAGAACCAAACATCATCGGGCCTCATCTATTAAATGGTAATCCTTCAACAACATCCATCACAATATGTTCATATCCAGCCATGAATCTCAAAGGAGTGTAACAATTCAGATGATCACTGATGCTCTGCTTCCAAATATTCACAACTCAAGGATTTAGTTACTTACTCAAAAATTTCCCATTTCAGATTAATCAAATGAAATTCTTCAAATCCATCTTAATACAGTACATTTACCGGGATTCATAATTAACTTGGTCTTGGGAATCTCTTCAAGTACCTGAGTTGACTTCCACTAGGTTTTAAATACATACTTGTCTATGAAAGGTTAACATTCCCTCACGAGTAGGAAACATCCTGTTGTCTATCGTCGTTCATTCCACTAGTAATTTTTTATAGTTGAAATCATTCATTAGAGCTTCCATCATATGCTGGAGTAGATACTTAAAGCTTTCTTAATCGCAAAATTTACCATTCCCGATTCATAAAGAATAGAATATGTCAAAACCTCTAACATTCCCATTCCGTCGATCCAAAAGAATATACAAGTCTTTGTGAATCCTCTAATACAATTGCCTTTCCGAATGATATAACATAGTACTTTACTTACCTTGTTTCATATATCACTTTCTTTAAGAAATCAAATACTTCAACTCTTATGATTTATAAACACTTCAAATATAGCTCCATAAATGTCATCCACTAATGCAATGCCTGTATAATCGCAATCAATTCCAAGTCATGGTCAAATTATTCTATTCATAAGGATTCAATCTCCTCGCATCATATGCAACTACTTTACCATTCTGAATCAACATCACAATCTCTCCTTTGGAGGTATTACTTTGAATAATGAATTCATTAGATCCACTATAATAATAAAACTCGACATATCCACTAGGAACAGGAATACGGATCATCTCCTCTAGGTCACTGTAATACTAGTCAAATCAACTAGGCAATATCAATTCCGAAGTTGTTGTCATCCATCAATTCAATATTCGAAAATTAGCTTCACATTCATCACTCCATCGAAAAGGTGTAGCTTTCTATGATAAAATAGTTGACGGTGTAACTATCTTAGAAATTCGATCAATAAATCTGTGACTATATCATGTCAATCTCAAACTGTGTACCTTTATTTACCATCGTATCCGCTTTTGAAATGTTAATAACTATGCAAGAACTGAGACCATTCCAAAATGATATGTCCTCTAACAAGAAAACGCACTATAGCTGATGAATCCTTGATCAAGTAATTCCTTATATTGAATCTTTAACTCTTTTAGGTCTACCGATGACATATACACACTATTTTATATATCCGTGCTGTACCCAGTAACAACTCAACACATATATCAAGTTTCCTGTCAAGAGGCATGTTGTACTCAGCAGAGAAGATAACTCAAAACTTACAAATAAATGATATATCCTCAAATTGTAGTGTAGATGCAACCTTGTCAACCCCAAAAGATAAACACCTGGCCCAACCGTGTGATAACATTTTCTGTCTTTCAATGCATAATTAACATGAATGCCACACATATATCTATCATGCTTAATTAAGAAAATAAAGCACACGGCATATAAAACTTCACTACCTTTTGATGAAAATCAACAAATTCATAATGAATATAAATCTAGTTCATGTCAAGTATAATGCCAACGTCCCCCTTAGGTAACACAACAAAATCAACATATACGATGATTTCCCAACTTATATCAAGTTTCTCATCAACACAAATCTCAATCATGTATTTTCTCATCAAAGAGTATACCTTTAGCACATAAGGCAAAGAGTCAGGAAAAACGTAGAAATATGACACAAAATAAGATCCAAGTAAGGATGAGATAAGCTTAAACGTATAAGAAATAGCACTCTCGGCTTTCTTAAGCTATCCACCCCAACATAGACTAACTCTATAAACACCAGTTCCATGCCTGGTATCACCTCAAATAAGCAAACACTCGACGTCGATAGCACACTCATTACCAACCCACTAAGCCTATGAATCCTATCCAAACTGATAGTTAACCTAAGCTCTGATACCAACTGTCACGCCCCAGCCCGTGGTCCTACTTGACCCCACGCTCGGGACACGATTGGAAGACGTTATAAAACACCTTTAGAAAGTTTTTCGAAATATACTTTCGCAAAGTTTAACAAATCCACACTTGAAGTTCAAAGACTTCCACTGACTTTCAAACAAACTTTCACAAACGAAATTATTTAGCCCGAAGGCTTATAAACCTTTATACAAATGTACTCACACCAACATTATCCAAAATATAGGTGTTACAAGACGATGAAGTCAAGGAAACTCTACCCAAAAGGTTATACATTTATGTAATGTAACCTTGACAAAACAAAACCCAACTCTTACCACTTTCAACGTCCTCCCATGCCAAAGTGTCCTATCCCCTGGACTTGCTTTTATCTAAAACAGTAAACAAATAAGGGGTGAGAATGAATCTCAGTAAGCTACTAAAATGCAACTACGTTACATGCTGATATGATAATCATAAAGAAACAATATCAACACATAATTATATAGCATATAGCACATAACATGAGAGGCTCCCTATCGCCAACCGTCCCATACCGGTTGGAAATAACGACCAACTCATCATACAACACATAGTGTAGGAGTAAACACTCCTACGATAATACCAAGCCAAGGTTTACCGAAGTAACATAACCATCTGGGAATACCATCTGAGAAAACCAGTTGAGAAAACCATCTGAGCAGCATAAATAGCCGAAGCCGGGATCCCGAAAACCAAACCATAACCAATAGAGCCAAAGTAACAACGGGCAGCATCAATAGCTGAAACAGGTTCTGGAACCATATAACATAACAACAACAATAGTGGGAGAAAATGACACAAAGTCATACCCTAAATGCTCACGCGAGGGAGCGAGTTCATCCCATCCAAGGCCAATCTGGACTGAGGAAATAGGTCCAGTGGAAAAACCTTATAGTGCACTTAACTGATGCCACTACAATGCCTTCCACCTCCACTCGATAACATCCCAAACCTGGGAAATAGGACCAGTGGAAAAGCCTTATAGTGAACTTGGCTAGTGTGCCACTATAATGCTTTCCACCTCCACTCGATAACACACAAAACCAGCTGGACTTTCAACAAAGAGCACAGTAATAAATACTTGATAAAACAACAACCAGGGCATGATTCCATAGAAGGAAACCACACAAGCTCATCACAGAGAAGTAAACACGTTTTCACAATAATGTGCACAATCTTGACATTAAGTCACCACACAATCCATCTACACAATCACATTAAGTCAAACCCGATCACAAAGGACCAATTCTATCATTTTGATACGTCATAACAATTATCTAGGCATCCTAGGACATCGCCTAAGACCTATCCCAATACTTAACGAAAAACAAACAAATTGTTAAAACTCAGACTGCTCGGCCGCTCTACTTACTTGACTCGGCCGAGCGGATCGGTCGAGTCCTTTACTTTGATCGGCCGCTCTCCTAGAACTCAACATTCGACAATAAGGGGATCGGCCGCTCTAATTTACTGACTCAGCCGCTCCACTGCAGAATGGCCAATTCCCAGGAAAAATCTAACAAAGTTCACTTTCATTACCAAGTTGTTACCCAATCCTAAAGCACAACAACATCATTATAACTTCACAACACTACCATACCAACCTCATCTAGCATATACCCATAATAATAAAAGTTATTACTACTCCCTACGTCCCAAATTTATAAGTATAATAAAAGTTATTACTACTCCCTCCGTCCCAAATTTACAAGTATATATAAAAGTATACCAAAACATCATTTCACCACATATTAAGCATATATAGCATGATTATGACCATTTTAACACTTAAAGGGGGGATTAGTAACTTACCTCCTCGAAGGAATTCCGATTAAGGTTTTTGTTCGGGTAGAAATGATCCCTAGTCGAGCTCTACAACTGTACGAGGTCTGATTGTTAAAGCTGTAACCAAAATCAATTTTATGGAATATTTTTTCATATGAAGAAATCATTGCTCCGCCCGTTCCGTGCGTAGCCCTTTCTCTGATTCTTTCTTATTTCATAGTTACTGTTGTTTGTGATAATGAAATAGAGAATAGGAAAATCAACAATAATAAGGAAAGGGGTAGAGAATGACGGTTTAGGTGCCACGCACCAAGTCTCCTGTTGGTCCCAAAGACACAACAAGGGTATGAAAGGAGGCTAGAGGGGGGTGAATAGCCTACTTAAAATTTCAACCCTTTTTCAAAATTCAACCAAGTGCTTACAATCTTGAGTTTTGCGGTCAAGTAATAAACCGCGCGGTCAAGGTGTAATATGCACAGCGGAAGTTTTCGTTAGAAATGGGAAAGGTTGGTTTTGACTAAAATCTCTAAGTAGGAATACCAGCACTCACGGTCAACCAGGTTGCGGTCGAGTGAGTCCGGTCGAGGGTGAAGTGCGGTCAAGAGATTGCGGTCAAGAGGTTGAGATTGAAAGTTGTTGTCTTGGAAGTTTTGGCAAAAGATAAGTTAGTCAGATTTTAATTTAGGCAATGTGGAGAACAAACAAACACAATTCACAATACGTTTGAATATCTGTAAGATCAAACACTAAACGACAAACAAAGTTAATATGAACAATAAAGAACAAGATGAACAATACTTGAAAGTAAATTTGCAGAAAGGTAAAATGACACAAGTATTTGGAAAGGTTCGATATGTTAAAAAGATCTACGTCCTTTACCAAGATGGTCAGTCTTGGATTTTGAATGGAGGTATATATTGATTCTTGAGTGTACAGATTACAGAGATGAAGTATTGAATCAACACCTACTTTCTATGAAGAACAAATCCTAGACTTAGACCAGTGTATCCCTTTTGATTCAATCTAAGTGATTTATCAATTGGGGTGAGTGTGTGTGAAAGAATCTGAAGCTCTTTGAAATCTATATGATTTAGAGCCTAAAGAATCTTATGTGTTACAAGGCTTGAGATGACTTGAATGTTGCTGGAGATCTTTGAAGGTTTGAAGGTGAGTTCTTTGAAGATTCAAAGGATTCTGGAAATCTTAAGTATGATCTTCAATCACCAAGTATTTCAACAGCAATTTCTCTTTTTGAATCTCAGCTTTTTTTCAATGAAGAACTTAAGGGCTATTTATAGCCTTGAATGAGAAAATAGCTGTTGGTTTTACTTGGGCTCCAAGTTGAAGGACAATGAGCTGTTGAATTCTGATTGGAGCTCAATCTGAGTTTGTCCTTTTTGCAGATAAGAGGTGGTCCCACTTAGATGAATTCAAATTTGAATTACTTGGGATCCAAGTTCTGCAACGTTCTAAACTAACCATAGTTTGACCATGGTTAAGTTTGAACAAACTTGGGTTCTTGAACTTCTGCTCCTGCGGTCGAGACTTGCGGTCGAGACTCTTGCGGTCAATATGCCTAAGGGCATCTGCGGTCGAGGAGTCAGATGTGACCTGTCAAGATATGCCATAAAGCTCACGGTCACTGACTTCCGGTCAAGTGATTCACGGTCAAGGTCTTGACCACTAAAATTCCAGACTTAGAAAATTTTCAGCCTATCAATCTAAAGCCTATACTATCAAAATGGACTATTCTAAAAATGAAGTTTAACACTTATTACAATATATCCTAAGTCCACAAAAGATAAAATTAGGTTATGGGATCAATCAAATCTAGGTAATAGGAGTGGTTAATAATAAGCATACCCAACAATCTCCCCCTATTTGATTGAGACCATTACCTACTATAACAAAGGCTAATTCATTGTACTTGGTAATAACATGTTTTCAAGAAAATAATATTTTATTAATTTCATGCCCCAAGTCAATGCACACTCTAAGCCAGTGTCATAGATTTCTATCAGCCTAAAAGATAAAAAGATACTAATCCTAGCAAGATAGACGTATAAGGTTTGAATGCATTTTTAGAGAAAATAACAATAAGTATGCAAATGCATCAAACAATCATTCAAGAGGTACTCCACAAAAATATAGCCATTAAAGTGAGGGGAGTGCAGACAAAAGAGAGATTTAAAGTTTTTACAGACCCAAATAAAAACAGACATAAAAGTAAATTGTTTTGAGACACATTAACAAATTGTTTCAACATGACCACACACGGTCAGTTCAAATGGTGGGATTAACCAAGATATGGATCTCCTTTAAAGTAGCAAAGTTTAGTTGAGAGGCCAACTCCAGGTATGATGATGGGGTCATTGAGATCATTGATTTCGAGGAAGTCCATGTTCACGGTTGGAAATTCAAAGCTGTCTTCACCTTCATCTTCATCAGCAGCAAGTCTGTTCCCATGTCCGGTCGCTTGATTTTGAGATGAGGAGCCTTGAGATCCAGCAATGCTATCCACGGTCAATTGAAGAGTTGAAATTTTGTTAATAACTTCCTGCACATTTGAGTTAGCAATTTCATAAACCCTATCAATCTTGGAAGTTTGACCTTCAAGCCGTTGGGTGTGAACTTGCATAGCTTGCTTCATAGCTTCTATCTTTGGCGTGAACTTTTCTGCGACCGATAACAAACCAACAGAAACACTTGCGTTGATTTCCGCTTTGAGAGAGGTCTTGACCTTATCCATCTTTTCAAAGAGAAAATTTTTGTTGCCTGTCATCACCTTTGACATTTCTTTACCAGCTACATCAATTGTTTTGACCAGTGAACGGTCAATGGAATTGGATTGTGCCTTGAGTTCCTCTTTAAGATCAGCACGGGTGAGAGAAGAGGTAGAAGTGGATGCGGTCATGGCAATGTTGGGATTCACGGTAGCTAGGCTTTCAAGGATAGCCTTTGTTATGTTCTGACTCTCCCCCTTAATGGTCTCAACAACAGAAGTCTTGAGCTGATCAACCTCGTTCTGCATCTTAATCTGGTTTGCAGCAAGCTTTGCAATCTCACCTTGAGTATCAAGGTTGATCTGAGTCAAGAACTCAATAGCTGTTAAAATGTGAGCCATTTGATCGACCGTACCAGAGGCGGTCGGAGGAGCTTGAGTAGACTGAGGGGGCGAGGGAGCAGGAGACTTGGTTAATACATCATGGTCACTGGGTACACGGTCGTCATCTTGACCGTGACCCTGAAGCTCAACATCAGTGGACTTGCCTTGTTCAGCGGTCGTCTTAACAGGACGCACTTGATCATCATTACTAAAATCAGGACTGTCTATATTCACAATTTTCTCAACATGTTCAACATCACCACTTTCAATATCTTGATTACCAGATTCACCACTTGATTCTACTAACTCCACATCATCTGGTTCATCAACTAAGTGAAGAGTGTGCTTTGCTCTTTGACGTTGAGGTTGAGTAGGAGGGACATCAATATCCTCATCACCGTCGCCTTGCATACGTGAACCGGATGGAGTGAAGACTGGAGATGCGGTTGAAGGAGGTGGTCTTGAAATCTTGGATTTCTTTGCTGTTTGGATGGGACTAAGAGAGAGATCCCTTTTCTTGGATTTCTCCCCCTGAGACGAAGCGGGGAGTGCAGAGGATTTTGACTTGAAGGATTTGGATGGTGCGGTTGGAGAGGGCACGGTAGGCTTGGAGACGGTTGATTTGGAGATTGGTGCGGTAGACTTGGTTTTCAATGGTGCGGTAGGAGGAATGTTGGAAGGAGACTTATCGGTTGAAGGTTCCTTGATGACAACTCCAGTCAATGGTCTTGGTTTGGGAGGAGCGGTCGATGCATTGGCAATTCCTTTGCCTTTAACCTTTCTTCTAGATTCTTCCTCGTCCTCAGCTTCTTCATCATCATCATCATCATGGACAGATGAGGACTTCCTTGGTGCGTCAAGTCCTAAGGCTATTCTGGCAGCTTTGGTGTAGGCAGGAGGGATGTATTTTTCTCTTTTGTGCTCAGGTTCACGATTTCTGTATTCCTGGTATTGATCATCACCAAAACGGTTGCGGTAGGTAGATCTCATGGTCTTGATATCAAAGACCTTGGATATAGAGATGGGAACTTTGGCATCTTTATCTCTGTTGATATCCCTTCTGAGTTCAGGAATGAATTTAAACAACAGAGAAAGGAACCGTGAGTTTTTCTTGTATTTGGTGGCGGCCTTTTCAGACATCAGCTTCTTATAATCAGAAATGTGATCTAACAGGAGATCATATAGAATCTTGGGCCAGTTCATCTTCCTGCCCAGATAGATTGCAGTAGACAGCCTCCATTGAGTGGTATTGAAATTGCCATGGTTACCACTCTTGCAGAGCAGACCGTGGCCAACCAAGTGACCAATGTAATACATCACCTCTGGAAAGGTTTTCCGGTAGGGCTTGCACACGTCAGTAGATCCAATCAATCTCATTGCCAATCCATCATATTCTTCGTCAGATAGAGAGATAGGAGCCTCATTGTCAATGTCAAGGCCAAGGGTGGAGGCAATATCAGTGTAGTCAATCTCTATCTTGTGACCGTAAACTTCTGCGGTAATCCAGTTAAGAGAATTGTTCTGCTCATCTCGTCCTTTGATTTCCTTCGCGGTAGAATAAAATTCTCCGACTGCGGCAAGGTAGTGACTGGTTTGATTCATAGTGAAATAATGAAGTATGTCTGATTTCTTCATTCTTTTGATCAAGTGCCTCCCAATGGCATCCTTCTGGAGGTCTTCATAATCAATAACGCAGCCGGGAATAAATGATTGCTCCTCCTAAAACAATTTGAAGTTAGTAACACTGGTGCGGTCAACCAGTATGCGGTCGAATGACCGAGAGGATGCGGTCGACATGCATACGGTAGACAGAGAGAACGGTCGACGCAAAAACACTTAGAAATATTTCAATGATAATTCTAAAAACACGCACAAACACCATATTACTATGTGTATATGAATTTAAGGATCAAAAAGTGATGCACTCAAGAACATGAAGAACACCATAAGAACATGAAGAACACTGTTCATATCAGAAACCCAGAAAACGATTTAGGGCACGAAAATCCATAAAAATTATACCAAAATGAACACAGAAACCGATTAAACATGAAAATATCATCAATTTGAACATCAAAAGCCCGATAATCTCAGAATATGAAAGGGCATTTAACCAAAAAAAATTATGGTATAACTAGATATAACAAGCCAAATGTGAATCTAAACATGTTAGAGAACTCGAAATCATCAAAGTAACAAGTTATAAGCATAATCAGAACCAAAATAACCCAGGAATATAAAGAATTTAGACAACCATATCAAATGGGTTTAACCCGCCAAAACTAAAATATAAAACTCAAAAATGTAAAGTTTTGGGTCAAGAAATCATACCATTGAATCTTCAGAATGTAGTTCTAGCGATTTCTTTGATGATTTTGTAGGTTGAGAAGATTTGGGAGCCATATGTATATATTGAGAATTTTTGAGAGAGAGTGGACAGAGAGAAAGAGAGCGAACTGGGTGAATAGAGAGAGAAAGTAGAGAGATGTAGAGAGAAGGTGTTTCTGAAAAAGTGTTTTGCAGAGAGGTGGAGGTTAAGGAAGTAGTGGAGCCGTTTATGCAGAGAAGTGGGAGGTTAACTCTGCAAATTCAGGGTTTTGACCAATGATGTCCTTTCGCCATAAATGCATGGATAGTGACGGCGGACATAAATAAGGGAATAAAATTAATTTCAAATGATTTGAATTAAATGAAAACGAGGGAAAAGAAATTACAAAATTACCCCTTTGGATGACTAGGAGGATCCTAAAAATTGCTAAGTTAGAAACACTTACCTGGTCACCAAACTTTTGCGGTCAGGTGCTTGACCGTGAGTATTTGCGGTCAAGAATGTTACCTTGGCCTATGTATGCTTCTTTAAAGCAGTGAACGAATATCATCATTTTCCCATGCGGTCGGCTTTTTAAAGCCTGAACAAATTTCATCTTTATATTCGGTTAATGAGGCGGTTGGCATATGAGCGGTCGACGTTTATGCGGTCAGCATTGATGAGGTCAGCTTTGATAGATTTTGATGCTTCGACCGGAATTACTTGACCGGTGAGATGGTAATCGACCGTGATTGATTTACCGGTAAAGGTGTTGACCGTGACCTACTGGTTTTTGAACTTGGATAAAACATAAGACATTAGCACAATCAAAGTATATGGACAAGAAATTAAAGTTCTAGCATACCCATCTCTCCTCTAAGATACCTAAATCTCTTGGAATCCAGAGCCTTGGTGAGAATATCTGCAATTTGATTGTCAGTACTCACATACTCTAGATGGATATTACCTTTTTCCACATGATCCTTGAGAAAGTGGTATTTGATATCAATGTGTTTGGTTTTTGAATGCATGACAGGGTTGTTGGAGACAGCAATGGTAGATGTATTGTCACAAAAGATTGGACAATTTTCTTCGTTGATTCCGTAGTCAACCAATTGTTGCTTCATCCACAGCACTTGGCAGCAGCAGCTTCCAGCAGCTATATATTCAGCTTCTGTGGTAGATACAGAGACTGAGGCTTGTTTCTTGCTTGCCCATGAAACGAGTCGATTTCCAAGGAAATGACAAGTTCCACTTGTGCTTTTCCTGTCGATGGTACATGCTGCATAATCTGCATCTGAGTAACCTATAAGATCAAAATTTGAATCTTTGGAGTACCAAAGTCCCAGGTTAATAGTCCCAGATAGATATCGAATAATACGTTTAACAGCAATGAGATGTGCTTCTCTAGGATCAGCTTGATAACGAGCACAAACGCAAACACTAAACATGATATCTGGCCTACTAGCAGTTAAGTATAGGAGAGAGCCAATCATACCTCGATATAAGGTTTGATCAACCTTCTTACCTTTCAAGTCTTTGTCTAGCTTGTTACCAGTAGCCATAGGAGTGTCGTATGCCTTTGCATTTTCAAGTCCAAATTTCTTGATAAGATCCTTTGTGTACTTTGCTTGGTTGAGGAAGATGCCTTCAGCACATTGTTTAATTTGAAGTCCAAGGAAGAATGTTAATTCTCCCATCATGCTCATCTCAAATTTGCTTTTCATTAGCTTCTCAAATCGCTTACACAACAATTCATTAGTAGAACCAAAAATAATATCATCTACATATATTTGAACGAGTAAAGTATGATCATGATATTTAGCAATAAATAGAGTTGTGTCGATCTTACCACGCTTGAAGCCTTTCTCTAGGAGAAATTTAGATAGAGTATCATACCATGAACGTGGAGCTTGTTTGAGTCCATATAAAGCTTTACGGAGTTTGTAGACATGATTTGGAAATTTGGGGTCTTCAAATCCGGGTGGTTGAGCAACAAAGACTGTTTCTTGAAGTTCACCGTTGAGGAATGCACTCTTCACATCCATTTGATATAGCTTGAATCTTTTGAAAGAGGCATAAGCTAAAAATATCCTTATAGCTTCAAGTCTTGCAACGGGGGCAAATGTTTCATCATAATCAATGCCTTCTTCTTGTCTATATCCTTGTGCAACCAACCTGGCTTTGTTCCTTATGATGCTTCCATTCTCATCCATCTTGTTTCGGAACACCCACTTTGTACCTATCACTCCTTGATCTTGTGGCCTTGGAACCAAGGTCCAAACTTTGCATCTTTCAAATTGGTTGAGCTCTTCTTGCATAGCAACAACCCAACTTGAGTCTTGGAGTGCTTCATCAACTTTCTTGGGTTCAACTTGAGATATGAATGCGGTAAGTGCATCATAGTTTGATCTTGTTCGAACTCCAGAATGCAAATCACCAATGATATTCTGAATTGGGTGATTTCTGACCTCACGAACTTCTTGAGGTATGTCTGGTTGAGTTGATGGTGGTTGTAAGTCTTCTAGTGGTACATCATTTGAGCCATCCCAATCATAAGTAATTTGAGGGATAGGTTCTTCCACATTGATGGGTGTTTCAACTTCAACTCCATTTGAGGTAGCAGCAGATGTGGTAGTTTCTGGTGCTTCAAATGAAGTAGATGGAGGTGCAGTTGAGGTAGATGGGTTTCCTTGAGTTGATTGATTTTGTGGTTGATTTGTACCTGTCTCATTTATCTCAACAAAATCATCAGCAACATTTGGAGCCATATGTGGCTCAAGGAGAGAATGTTCATCAAAAGTAACATGGACGGATTCAACTATCTTAAGAGTGGTTTTATTAAATACACGAAAAGCTTTTGAGTGTTTAGCATACCCAATAAATATACCTTCATCGGCCTTAGGAGCAAATTTACCTCGATGTTCTTTACCGTTGTAGAGTATGAAGCATTTGCATCCAAATATCTTGAAGTATGCTATGTTGGGGGTTCTTCCTCTCCAAAGTTCATAAGGAGTTTTGTTGTAGGTCTTGTTGATGAGGGATCTATTTTGAGTGAAGCATGCTGTGTTGACGGCTTCAGCCCAAAAGTATTGAGGTAGCTTTGCTTCAGCAATCATTGTCTTTCCAGCCTCTATCAACGTTCTGTTCTTCCTTTCCACAATACCATTTTGTTGTGGAACTCCAGCAGCAGAGAAGTTGTGGTCAATACCATGATCATCACAGTATTGAGCTACACCGTTGTTCTTGAATTCTGTACCGTTGTCGGATCGAACACTAACGATGTCATCTTCTTTTTGTGTTTGGAGCTGTCTAAAGAGTGCGGTCAAAATGTCATAACAATCATCTTTGGAGCTCATCATCTCGACCCACGTATATCTTGAGTAGTCATCTACCACAACTAAGGAATATCTATTTCCTCCAATACTTGCGGTAGAAACAGGTCCAAACAGGTCCATATGTAGTAGTTGCAAACATCTAGAAGTTGAAGGTGTCGTCTTGCTGGAGAAAGACGCTTTTGGTTGTTTGCCTAGTTGACATGCTGTGCACTTCTCATCGTGGTGATCAGCTACTTTGGGTAGACCACGAACTAGATTTTCTCTACCAATCTTGGAGAGATACTTGAAGTTTAAGTGACTTAGTCTTTTATGCCACAGCCAACTATTCTCACTAACATTCTTTGCTACAAAACAGAGATTAGAAGAAATGCAAGATGAATTAAAATCAACAACATAAACATTTTTCTTACGAATCCCTTTGAGCAAAGTGACACCGGATATGCCATCTTTGATGAGACAAAAATTTGAAGTGAAGTGGCATTGCAATCCTTTGTCGCAGAACTGAGATATTGAGAGAAGATTGTGTTGTAGTCCAATAACTAGAGAGACTTCTTGGATGGTGATTTTTCCTTTACGAATGACTCCATATCCTACAGTCTTTCCTTTGTTATTGTCTCCGAAGGTTACTGATGGCCCTTTTTCTTCACGGACATCTTCCAATAAATTGATATCTCCGGTCATGTGCCTTGAGCAGCCACTATCGAGATACCATAAACTTGATTTATCCTTGAAGTGTCCAGCCATTAAGCAGAGGACCTATAAAATAAACATTTAAGAACAAGGTCCCCTTTTTATTCTTTTGGGTCCAAAGGGTTAGCAACTTTTGACAACCCACACTTGCCTCACAGAAGGAGGGTTACTCTTTCTGGGATTGGGTGTGAATCTCAAAAGACATTCAGCAGCCTTGTGACCATAACCATCACACACAGAACAATGGTGGAAGCCACCCAACTGAGGGTTAACAAACTTCGTTGAAGTCTTGAGCACAACATTGTTTACTGGTATGGATGAGGTCTCCTTAACAAAGTTCATCCTCTTGAACTTTGCTGCCTTGCCGCCACTTGCGGTCGCCGGCTTCCAGGATGCGGTCGCCAGCTTCCTAGGTACGGTCGACTGACCTAGCGGTAAGTACATGCGGTCGGGAGACTTAGCAACCTTGCTGGTGCTTGCCGCAGCAGCAGGTTCATCCATGGCAATACCTTTCAACTTTGCCTTGCCAGTTTGTTTCTTAGGGTAGACATAATTAAACACTAGTTTCTTCTTTGGTTCTTGTCCTACACCCTTTGAAACATGATGTTTAGCCTTTGACTCTTCCAAAGTTTGCTGGGTAAATTTCTCATCTCTTTCATAACAAGATGCACATTTAAAGTTGTCACTAGTTTGGAATCCCAAGCCTTCCTTATCACCACTAGACTTTTGGGATTCTAAGATTTGTTCCATAGTGACACGAGAATTGGTCCACTCATTTGTGATCCTTTTCAGGTCATTTATTTCAGCAACCAATTCTTCGTTTTTAACCTTAAATATAGCATTTTGTTCTTCTAAGAAACGGTTTCGATCAGTAAGAGGAGTCATACTCTTGATCTGCTCCTTAAGGAGGGTGAGTTCAGATCTTAATAGAGATTTCTCCGTCTTAAGCTGGGAAATTTCTTCAGTTGAAAGTGCTAAAGCTTCATTCATGCCAGAGAATTTACTAATTACCTGTTCAGCTTTTGCAAACATCTTTTCTTGTTCATCGGGGGAAATGTCGAATTTGACTTGAGGTGTGGTAGACAGAACTTCCTTCACTTGGGGTTTAGTAGAGCCTTCTTTGCTGCACTTACATCACATCTTGAAAATAGAAGATCACCATTTTTTTGAACCGGAGTTAGGAATCCCTTTTCTGCAAGTTCATCGGCCGTATAACTTATCCGTTTAGGTTTTGCATTTGGTGAGCGACGACTTTTATTATCATCCTCATCATCGGACTGAACGACCAAACAGATGTGACCTTCTTCAGAATCCTCGTCGCTTTCATCAGAATCTGACTCGATCCAGGTAGCTAACTCTTTTGTGGTAGAGTCCTCTTCAGCAACCATCCCCTTTTGCTTTGAGTATCTTGGATTGAAGTTGCTTTTCTTCTTCATATACTCATACTTGGGAATTGGGCATTCTGAAGCGAAATGACCGGGTTTCCTGCAATTAAAACAAACGAGATCCTCTTTCTTCTTGGAGAAGTTGAAGTTCTCTTTCTTCTTTGAAGGGCTGCTCCTTGAAAACCTTGTTAAAGCTTTGCTTGTTGATCCAGGTCTTGCTGTCTTTCTGAACTTTTGGAATCTTTTCACGAACATAGCAAAATCATCATCATCCATATCAAGTAAATCTGATGTGGAGATTTTTGGATCTTCTTCCTCGATCACTTCTTCCTTTTGTGCAACCAACGACAAGCTCTTTGTTTTTCCTTCCATTTCAGCAATATTGTTAAGCTTGATATCAAAGACCTTGAGGTTGGCATAGAGGCTTCTGAGAGACATGTCATCTAGTAGCTTGGTATCTTCAAGAGTGTTTCCTTTGTGTAGATATTGCGAACCAAGAGCGGCAAGAAAATTAACGTTGATTTCTTTCTTGGTAAGCTTCTTTCCGAGTGCTGTATAAGTACTCACGATCTCACAATAACGATCATAAGTGGCTCTTAGTGATTCACCGGGGATCTTAGCAAAGTTGTTGAATCTTCTTTGAATTGTAAACTTTTTGCTTTCCTTGCAAGCTTGATCTCCTTCGATGTAATCTTCAATTGCATCCCAAAGTTCTTTTGCAGTAGAACATTCCATGATCTGTCGACGCTGTGACGTACTCAAGGTACTTAGAAGTATGCTTTTTGCTTTCACATCCATTCCAACCAGTCTTTTCTCTTCATCGGTCCATTCAGCTTTTGGTTTCTTGATAGTCGGATTTGCACCATTGGTTTCTGGATCCGGATTAGCTTTCATTGGGAAGTATGGTCCAATGGTAAGACAATCACCAAGTTGCTCGTCCATGGAGTAGAACTGAGTTAGAATGCTGTGCTTCCATACGTCAAAATTATCTTCGTCGAACGCTGGAACGTGAGTGAAGTTAACCGTTGCCATAGTTTTCTGACTTGCCATTTCGAATCGGCACCCAAGCTGTTAAGCTTGAAAAACAGAAGTTTTATAAAGGTGTTTGCTCTGATACCACTTGTTGGTCCCAAAGACACAACAAGGGTATGAAAGGAGGCTAGAGGGGGGGGGTGAATAGCCTACTTAAAATTTCAACCCTTTTTCAAAATTCAACCAAGTGCTTACAATCTTGAGTTTTGCGGTCAAGTAATAAACCGCGCGGTCAAGGTGTAATATGCACAGCGGAAGTTTTCGTTAGAAATGGGAAAGGTTGGTTTTGACTAAAATCTCTAAGTAGGAATACCAGCACTCACGGTCAACCAGGTTGCGGTCGAGTGAGTCCGGTCGAGGGTGAAGTGCGGTCAAGAGATTGCGGTCAAGAGGTTGAGATTGAAAGTTGTTGTCTTGGAAGTTTTGGCAAAAGATAAGTTAGTCAGATTTTAATTTAGGCAATGTGGAGAACAAACAAACACAATTCACAATACGTTTGAATATCTGTAAGATCAAACACTAAACGACAAACAAAGTTAATATGAACAATAAAGAACAAGATGAACAATACTTGAAAGTAAATTTGCAGAAAGGTAAAATGACACAAGTATTTGGAAAGGTTCGATATGTTAAAAAGATCTACGTCCTTTACCAAGATGGTCAGTCTTGGATTTTGAATGGAGGTATATATTGATTCTTGAGTGTACAGATTACAGAGATGAAGTATTGAATCAACACCTACTTTCTATGAAGAACAAATCCTAGACTTAGACCAGTGTATCCCTTTTGATTCAATCTAAGTGATTTATCAATTGGGGTGAGTGTGTGTGAAAGAATCTGAAGCTCTTTGAAATCTATATGATTTAGAGCCTAAAGAATCTTATGTGTTACAAGGCTTGAGATGACTTGAATGTTGCTGGAGATCTTTGAAGGTTTGAAGGTGAGTTCTTTGAAGATTCAAAGGATTCTGGAAATCTTAAGTATGATCTTCAATCACCAAGTATTTCAACAGCAATTTCTCTTTTTGAATCTCAGCTTTTTTTCAATGAAGAACTTAAGGGCTATTTATAGCCTTGAATGAGAAAATAGCTGTTGGTTTTACTTGGGCTCCAAGTTGAAGGACAATGAGCTGTTGAATTCTGATTGGAGCTCAATCTGAGTTTGTCCTTTTTGCAGATAAGAGGTGGTCCCACTTAGATGAATTCAAATTTGAATTACTTGGGATCCAAGTTCTGCAACGTTCTAAACTAACCATAGTTTGACCATGGTTAAGTTTGAACAAACTTGGGTTCTTGAACTTCTGCTCCTGCGGTCGAGACTTGCGGTCGAGACTCTTGCGGTCAATATGCCTAAGGGCATCTGCGGTCGAGGAGTCAGATGTGACCTGTCAAGATATGCCATAAAGCTCACGGTCACTGACTTCCGGTCAAGTGATTCACGGTCAAGGTCTTGACCACTAAAATTCCAGACTTAGAAAATTTTCAGCCTATCAATCTAAAGCCTAGACTAGGGATGACCAAAACCGGTTCCGGGCCCGGTTCCGGTTCGGAACCGCCGGTTCCGGTTCAGTATATATGTGACCCTGAACCGGCCCGCGCTTACACCGGTTCCGGTTCCGGTCATCACAATCCGGTTCCGGTACGGTTCCGGTCCGGTTCCGGTTCAGTCCAGGCTACCTTTTTTTATTATTTTTTTATCATACAATAATGAATAAACATGTTAAAATTTATTAAAATACAAGAGATTTTTATTTTAAAATACACTAATGAATAAACATGTTAAAATTTATTGAAAAATAAGGGATTTTTATTTTTTTAATGGAAATGCCAATCCGGTTCCGGTTCCGGTCCGGTTCCGGTTCGCCATATATGTGACCCTGAACCGGCCCGCGCCTACCACGGTTCCGGTTACTCCGGTTCCGGTTTACTCCCCGGTTTGCTCCGGTTCCGGGCGGTTCCGGTCCGGTTTTCCGGTTCAGGTCCGGTTCCGGTCCGGTTTGGCCATCCCTAGCCTATACTATCAAAGTGGACTATTCTAAAAATGAAGTTTAACACTTATTACAATATATCCTAAGTCCACAAAAGATAAAATTAGGTTATGGGATCAATCAAATCTAGGTAATAGGAGTGGTTAATAATAAGCATACCCAACATCTCCCTACCTCCCTAAGCTGAGTCACCTACTCATCTCACACTCTCAGATATTTTCAAAGAATGCTTTCTATTTAACTTACAACTAATATTAAGAAGCACAATCCAAGTAAACTAATTAGGACCAATAGGATGAGAGTAGTTTTTCAACTCATTTTAAGTCAAAATTATAGGCTAAAAGCTTGAGACATTTAGTATAGGTAAGTCAATATAGTCAGTCATCTAAAATAAATTGATAGGCTGAATTACGGTCAACTAAAACAGTTCATATAGGACGCTTTACTAATCCAAATTTAGCAAATAAATATTGTTTTGAAAGCTCTAAATGTCTATTTTAACCAACATTTTTCGGATTTGACTTTCGAATTTTCTACAAAGAGTTATAGCCGTTTTTGTACAAGGTGTCAAAACTGGCCGAAAATCATAGTTTAAACTCATATTGATACTTTTGTATAAAGCATTTCATTTTTTAAATATCTTAATTCATCAAATAAATCATTTAAAATATAAAACTAACATAAATTATAAAATATTATTCTGCGTAAAATTCATATGAAATTGGGACGGGTCGTCACAGGAAGCGTGTCGAATGAATAAAGACGAGTCTGAGCGACTGTTGAAGAAATGATGTCGAAGGAGGAAATCATGCAAGCGTTGAAACCACGCATGGGGGGATTGCTTTAAACCATAAAGGGCTTTGTGAAGCCTACAAACAGAATCGTGATGAGAGGGATCAATGAAGCCAGGAGGTTGCTTCATATATACCTCTTCTTGAAGAACCCCATTGAGAAATGCATTACGAACGTCGAGTTACTTGATGTCCCAAGAGCGAGAGTGACCAACCGATAAAACTGTACGAATGGTAGATGGCTTCACAACTGGACTGAATGTCTCATCATAATCGAGACCGGCTTGTTGAGTGAACCCCTGAGCAACCAACCGAGCCTTGTGATGCTCAATAGACCCATCTGCCTTTCATTTGACCTTAAAGATCCAACGACATCCTACAACATTCATATGAGGTTGTGGAGAAACCAGTGACCAAGTCTGGTTTTTATATAAGGCGGAAAGTTCCTCATTCATTGCCGCAAGCCAGTGAGGGAATTTAGCTGCTTTTTTAAATGTACGAGGCTCGTAAGTTAAAGAGTCATTCTGTATGGCCACTAATGCGGATGGGATGAGTGCGAAGTAGTGGCCACATATAACTCAGAGAGCGGCCTGTAACGAAGAGGCGGAGTGGACGAAGCTGCACCAGTAGACGATGTGTCAACACTGTCAGAATTGGGAGGAGTATTTGGGCTGTTAGCAGAAACAGCAGGGGTGTCGGAGCTTGCAGCAGAATGAGCAGGGGGAGAAGATGATGTCTGATTTCCAGAAGGGGTGGAAGTGTCAAGGCGTCCAACTGCAGGGGTTGGTTGGGACGGCGACTGAAGCTGAATTGGAACTGGGCTGTTATTAAATATGGGCCGGACAGCTGGCCCAGTTGGAGGAGATGAGTCTGAAAGAGGCGTGGCCTGTGATGCTGGGCCCGGAAGCTGTGCACTCCTAGTTTGGACTGCTGATGACATGGGCCTAATTGAAGGCATGGAGTATCTAGACACAGGCCCATCCGGAGCAGCCAAATGAGAGTCTAAATGAACATAGGGTCCAAAGGCAACTTGAGTATCACCTGTGACCAATTTATTCGTGCTACTGTCTTGCCAATGAAAATGAAATTCGTCAAAAAGCACATGATGTGACAAATAAACCTTGCCATTTGTTAAATCTAAACAGCGATAACCGTTGCGACAATCATCATATCCAAGAAAAATGCAGTGTGTTGATTTTGGCATAAGTTTATGAGCATTGGTAGGTACTATGTGAGGAAAACAAGAACATCCAAATACTTTAAGAAAACGATAATCAGGTTTTTGTTTCCACAGTTTTTGGTAAGGAGACACAAACTTATGTTGACGCATAGGGAGTCTATTTATGAGATAGACAGCAGTACTGAAGGATTCTAGCCAAAATTTATAAGGAACTTTAGCTTTGGCCATAAGACATAATCCGGTTTCGACAATATGACGATGTTTACGTTCGACTGTACCATTTTGTTGGGGGGTGTAGGGACAAGTAAGTTGGTGTTTAATGCCTTCTTTTTGAAGAAAAGAAGTGAAGGCACGACCAGTAAATTCACCGCCCCCATCGGTTTGTATGGTCTTAACAGTATGAATTGCAGAGATACGTCGGGATAATTGTTTTTCAATCTGAGTTTTAAAGGTAGCAAAAACTTGAGTAACATCAGATTTGTGACGCATAGGAAATAACCATACATAACGAGAATAATCATCAACAATAGATAAATAGAATCGAAATCCATTCAAAGAAAACACGGGAGCAGGACCCCAAACATCTAACTATAACATATCTAAGGGATGTAAAGCATTAAATGTTCGGGGGAAAAGGGTAATTTGCTAGACTTAGCAGACAAAAATGACAGCAATGTTGTTCATTTAGTTTATGACTTAAAGGTAAACTAAACTGACGACATAAAACTTTAAAAACCGGAGTTGACGGGTGACCCAAGAGGGCATGCCAAATGTCCTGACTCGAACGTTCACCAAGAAGGACGACGGGATTATTCTGCGACTTAGAATTGAAAGATAGTTTGTATAGACCTCCAGAGTTACTGCCAGTAATGATAGTCTCATTCGTTCGATTGTCCTTAACACGAAAACCACACGAGTCAAGTTCAAAGAAACAATTATTATCCTTAGAAAATTGACGGGTGGATAATAAAGGTCGATGAATGTGTGGCACATATAAGATATTATGGAGAGCAAATTGACGATTATTAACAGACACAACAGAACTACCAATGCCAGAAATTTATAACTTAGTGCCATTACCAATCGTAACTGCATCATTACCTGAGTATAGAGAATAGCCGGAGAAGGAGGAAGGATCTGCTGTCATATGATTAGTAGCTCCGCTGTCAAGAATAGTTGGGTCGGAATACGTCATATAAGATGCATTTGCGTTTGTCGGACACGCTCTAGCACTATGACCCACTTGAAAGCACCACTGACAGGTAATGGGAGTAGAAAGAATACCCGATCCATTATTGCCAGCAGGAGCTCCACGACCGCCTTGATTATGTGGCCCCAATGTTGTCCATTGCCAAAATTATTGTTCCAATTGCCACGATAACCTTGATTTCCCCGTCCATTCCAATTGTTGCTTTGATTCTGACCACCACAGCCTCCTCTATTATTGTTGCTTCCACGGTTCTAAGATCCACCCCGACCGCTACCTGCAGAGTGTGCCTCGGGAGGAGCAAAAATCGCTGGAGCTGCTGCAACTAACGCCGACGTCTGGGTAACCGGAATTGTAAATTTCTTGAGAAGCATCTCTTCCTTGAGAAGGAGATCGTTAAGTACATCCAAGGTAAGAGGATTGCGAGCATGGATGGCAGCAACTGTGGTAATAAATTCTTTAAACTCCGGACCCAATCCACCACAGATTCGTTGAATCACCACCGATTCATCAACTGGATCACCGGCGACGGTTAGGGAATCCGAGATTTGGGATGCACGAAGAAGATAATCAGCGATGGATGTATCAGACTCCTTATTTAGGTCATGTATGTAATTTCTCCTTGAGGGTTTCAATTTGAAGGGCAGAGGTTGCCCCAAATTTCTTGGCGAGCACATCCCAAGCCTCCGGTGTTGTAATACTCGAGTTCAGATAGGGCTGGACAGGTGGTGTGACTGTGCCCTTGATCCAGCCACACACTAGATCGATAGTGGACTTCCAGGTTGCGTGTTTTGGGTTGGGGGAACCATTAGGAAGGGTAGAAACTGGAGGTTGAGGGTCAATAACGAACAACAGATCATGAGTACGGAGAAAAGTTTTGAACAAGGTACTCCAGTTCACGTAATTTTCTTTGGTGAGGTAAGATTGTCCCATAATGGCGGTGGGATTGTAGAAAAATGGAAGGGGGTTCTGAGGGGTTTGAAGATTGGTTTCAGATGAACCAAAGCCAGGGGTTAAATATGTGGTGTCCGACATGGTTAGAGATAAAGAAAAAAAAGAGGGTACGTCTGAGGATCGAAATGTCAGACTGATACCATATGAGATAATATGAGAAAAGGCAGAATATTGAAAAGAGGGAGAGACGTGTTTCTGGAGAAGGATTATTCCTTGATGATTTTATTCAATAACTGCACAAAATATATATACACAAGTCTTCCTTGGAGGGTAAGACTCTTATCTATTCTAGGCTAGTAAATCTCCTATTCCTATTCAAATATAATATGCACTATCTTAATAATAACAAATATTTACAAAGTCTATCACAAAAATATATCCCGTGATTGTGGGAATAAAATCTCGGCTAATAGTGTTTAATTTCGATGTCTACCTTGAAGTTTATCCAAATATCAATGTTTATTTTTTTTCGTACGCATTTTCTAATGTTCAAATATAATGACAGAAAGCTACGCAATGATATTTGATTATTTTTCAGCGGTGGACACTGGGTTTAACCTTTAAAAGATAAGTTAAAAAAATCCGTCATAGCTTAACTCAACTTACGCTCATAATTCAGCTTTAATAAGGAACTGTGAGCACCTGTAGAGGAAAAACACCAAGAAACAAAACTGGTTGGAAGACCGAGCAGTAGTAGGATTACAGACAACCATTCCTACTATCAGCTCTACCTTTATCTTCTGAGCATGAGGATATTGCCTTAATGCTTCTTGTATCTTTACCTTTAACTTTTGATTATTGTTGATTCTTGCATTGCATAAATGGTAAAGATACTATCTCTCTAAAATAAAAGAAGTGAAAACTTCACTCAAAACGAGAGGGTTGTGCCAAAGGGTGAGTGGAAATGGTATATTTACCCAGTTAGAAGGTTTTGTTGCGGAAGACAGCAAGGGTTCTGGCAAGAAAAATAATACTACAAGAGAAAACGCTTTTAGCGATGGCGGAAAGCAATTGCACACACAAAAGGTCGTCGCACAAATCTGCGATTGTCGAGGCCATCACAAAAGCCTATTGCTAAAGGCTTGTGAAATGGTAACTGTCATCGCATGTATTGGTCGACGGTTAGACATTTTTTTTTTATTTTTACATTTTTATTTGTTAAATAATTGGTTGTCTGCTTTAGCACCATATACATAACTGTTAGTGCAGACAGAGGTGTTACCTCAGATGTTGCCACTGACAGTCAAGTGTTCCCTGACGGAAATTATATTATAGTTTGACATTTCTTTCTAATAATAATTTTATACTAATGTCCTAATATTTTGTCTAGATGTCTGTGTTGTTGGTCCATATTTCAGGATATAATAAGGTGGATTTAGGAGCTAAATACATGGAGAAGTGATTAAAAGAAAGTTATACATAAATGGTGAATTATATATGGAGGACTTTCAAACATATTTAACATGTGTTAAATATGGAAAAACGTGGGAAGACTCATTCAAAAGATTTGTTGCTGATCAAAGAGAAGAGTACAAGCATGGAGAAGCATAGAGTACAAATGGGCGAAGCTTAGACTTGGGCACAAAGAAATTGGTTGAGAAAATCATGGAAAGTGGACCAAGTCTAGCACAATTTGTGGAGAACAAACCCACTCACTCTCCCCACTCTCTCACACGTCCAAGGCAGCCCCAAGGCTGTTTCTTTGTGTAGCCTTCAAGTATTTGAAGACTATAAATAGTGCTTGGATGAGAAGATTGAAGACATGCCAAAAATTACACACACCCTTAGCACAAGAACAAAGTACTTCTTGGCTCCTTTGTATCCTTCCTCCCATACACTCTTCTCCACACTCAAATACTTCGGGTTTGAGTGTGTTTTGGCTAGGATAGGATTTCGTACTTTGTTTCTTTTTAGTTCCATAGCTCATACATTGTAATAGCAATAGGGAACTTTTTCGGCTTTTTATTTGGTACTCATATTGAATATAAAGTCTTCGCCTTTGTGGCTCTCTCAAGTTATAATTATATAACTTGAGAAAAATAACTCTTGTGCTATTTATTCCGCTGCAAAAATCTTTTACAAACTGTTTTTATTCTCGGGTGTGTGTTGTCCGTCACTGTGTGTTATCTGAAGTGTTACCTAACACTTGAGGTAACACTTGTTCTCAGAAAGTCATTGACTAACAATTTCAATAACGGCTTGCACCATCGCATATTGATATACTGAATGGTGATGGTTTTAATCAGCGTTATGCTCCCTCCGTCCCCGCTCAATTAACACTTATTTCCATTTTAGTCTGTTCCAGCTCACTTGACACTTTCCAAAATAGCTTACTTTTTATAATTTTATATTCACTCTACCCCACCACTCATTCTCTCTTTTCATTTTTCACCACTCAATTTATTCAACCAACACTACTATATACCCCACTCATTCTCTCTCTTCATTTTCTACCATACATTTTATTTATTTATTTATTTATTTTAAATTATTGTGTCCACTTTTTAGGTGTCAAGTGAGATGGGATGAAGGGAGTATATGTTGCTAACTTGGAAGATGGGCCACATCCCATCATCCCAGATGATCTTAAGCCTTTAGGCCTTCTAACAGACAGCCCATTGCTATGGCTTCTCAAGTGGTTCTCTTTGCTCCAACACAATTTTTCTCCAGCACTAGCACAAATCTTGTGCAACTAGGTTCCATTTCTCGCCCCTTGGCCCAGATATATACTAGCCCATGTGGCCTCTCTCCATCCATTACAACCGTGGGCCAATTTCTAAATCCACTAGCTCATAAATAAGTTATATGATCCTATTCTATATGGAGTATATAACTCCTACGACTTGGAAAACAAGACAAAACCTCCCATATATAATTCAACTAAAGACTCGTCGAGATCCTTCAGATTATTCATAAGCTGTGTGTACTGCAAGTTAGAGGTTTAACTTGTATACATCCTTGCATAAAAAAAAACAAAAAAAAAAAACTTGTAATCATCCAAATCTTTGTAAGTTTGAGGCTTCAGTGTGTAAACTAGCCTTCGAACATTCATATTATTCTAATTACCAACATTTGAGAATGGTGAAAAAGAACACGATCATATGCGAACACATACAAATTATAAAGAAGACTAGTACTCGTGTCTTTGCCGGTGGCACGGTGACAGTATGGTGTCAATGAAGGACTCAAATGTTTTGAATACAAATGTATAAGTAGAAGCGAAAATACAATGCACACTAATATGACATTGACTGGACACCTTCTTCACACAAATCATTGAAAATCAAAAATAGAAACTCATTCCAACAATCACAGTGTGCAAGTATACGTTTTTCAAATCCATTTCCATTAAAGGAATACATCAGCAAATTAGAAACTTCTACTGAAATAAATTCATTGCCTTAAAAGAACAGCCGATTACATTATGCAAATAGGACCGAAGTATACATTAACTTAGCAGCATACTAAAGTTTCCCCCTCGATCCCATAGTAGGAAGCGATGGATTCTGCAATCACAGTGGAAGAGCAGGCTTTGAGAAACTATGAATCCCAATTGCTCTCAAATGTTAGGCACACAGACGATGGTCGTTACTAAAATGCGTAAGTGTCAACTTACGTAAACCTGTGTCAAACTAAAAACTGGACTTTCAATTTGAAACGAAGGGAGTACACAACACTTCCATTTCATAGTAAATGTAGCGACAAAACTAATGAAGAAATGCGCTTGAAGTAGTACTTAAAGGCTAATATGCTAACTGAAGACACTAAATACATACTCCATACAACACATTAACCCAATAAGATAAACATGTACCATCTAAAAGTTCGCAAAATTTAGAATGACAAATAGGTCTCCAAGCATGCTAATTCTACGAACAAACGAAACTCTAGAAGTACGCTTATTGTTTTCAAGTGGGGAGATTTGAGAGATTAGAATGCAAGCTATCATATCTTGTTTTTATAATCTTCCTTTGAATTGCAGATGAATGTCAATATGCTTCTCGCCGGTTACCTACATGGAAAGCATCAAACTTCTGCCAAAAACGATACAATTGTTATCAATTTAATGTTAGAACAATTTTAATCCCTGAATGCCACACTCATATTTAAGTAAGAGAAAGAGGAAAAGATGAAGCGGAAGCATGTAATAAATGTATACCTGTTGAATCCATTATTGTGTCTTGAAGGGAGATTAAGGATGATGAAGATGTAGGGAGATGATCTTCTAAATGAGAGTGTCTCTTAAGTTTCTCAGAATTTCTTCTAGATAATTATGAAGAGAGTATGTAGAGAGAAAAGTAAGAATTTAGTATGTTTAAAGGCTTGATGGAGGGGCCTTTATATAGTAAACATGGTGACACTTCAAATAGAGACCATACCTATTCATTTCCAAAGCAATGTTGATTTACCATCTTGCCCATCAAAGATAGATAAATAACATTTCAGGGATTCTACACATTGACTATTTTGACCATACTTTATATTAATGTCATAGTCATGACTTTATTTATGGAAGGTGCCTATTAACTTGTGTTGCAAGCCACAATGATCTAACAATCTCCCACTTGGGTTGCAAAACAAATTTCTTCCTTTAAATCACAAGTATAACATAAATGACAACCCTTATGTGCACTTTGTTGTCATCTATAACAATCTCGTCCATTAGCCATATAAGTATAGGACTAAAGGGGCAGTCGTTGTAATTGATTCGCAACTAAACCCACTATAATCACATATACTAATTCAACTAAATGACATAGATCAAAAGTATGGATGTGTAGCATGGATCTTAATGAATATATACATATTCTTCCAACTAGTCCAACTTAACCAAATGAGATCAAACTTTAATAATTAATAGAACAATAAATGAAAAACAACACAAACTCCCACTATATTAAATGTTATCAAAAGTTGTTACACCCATATGAGCAACATGCTCGTGAAACACTAAAGGTGATAACGCCTTAGTACACGGATCCGCTAACATAGAGTTTGTACCAATAAGTTGTATTTCTATTTGTTCTTTTTGTACCCTCTCTCTTACAACAAGAAATTTAATGTCAATGTGTTTAGACTTTGACGAGCTCTTGTTATTGTTGGAGTACAAGACCGCTGCCCTATTGTCACAATATAGCTTAATAGGTCTTTCGACGCTATCGACAATACGGAGACCCTCAATGAATTTACGCAGCCATATAGCTTGATTGGATGCCTCAAAACAAGCAACAAACTCGGCTTCCATGGTAGAGGAAGTTACGAGTGTCTGCTTGGCACTTCTCCAAGAAATTGCTCCACCGGCTAATGTGAAGACATACCCAGACTTTGATTTACGGCTGTCTTGGCATCCAGCAAAGTCGGAATCGGAATACCCAACGATCTCAAGATGATCCGACTTTGAATATGTAAGCATGTAGTCCTTGGTGTTTTGTAAATACCGCATCACTCTTTTGGCTGCGACCCAATGTTCTCTCCCCGGATTGCTTTGGTATCGACCAAGCATTCCAACAATAAAAGCTAAGTCTGGACGAGTACAGACTTGAGCATACATTAAGCTTCCTACTGCTGATGCATAAGGGATGTTTTCCATATACTTGGTTTCAAAATTGTTTTTGGGACATTGATTAAGACTGAATTTATCTCCTTTAGAAACAGGGGTGTCATGTGGTTTACAGTTTTGCATGCTAAACCTTTGTAATACCTTCTCTATATAGGCCTTTTGTGATAATCCTAAAGTACCTCGTGAGCGATCACGGTGTATTGGATTCCTAATACAAAAGTTGCCTCTCCAAGATCTTTCATTTCAAATTTCTTTGAAAGAAATTTCTTAGTGTCTTTTAGAAGGTTTATATCATTACTAGCTAGCAAAATATCATCCACATATAGACTAAGAATATAACTTACTCCCACTGAACTTATGGTATATACAATCTTCACCAATATTCATTTCAAAGCCAAATGAAAGAATTACTTGGTTAAATTTGAGATACCATTGACGGGAAGCTTGCTTGAGCCCATAAATGGATTTCTTAAGTTTACAAACTAAATGATTAGTTTGTTCCAAATCATCCACCATTTCTGGTTTTCTTCATATAGATGGGTTTCCTCAATGTCTCCATTGAGAAAAGTTGTTTTTACATCCATTTGATGAAGCTCAAGGTCATAATGTGCCACTAAGCCATAATGATCCTAAAGGAGTTTTTAGAAGACACCGGAGAGAATGTTTCTTTGTAGTCAATACCTTCCTTTTGAGTGAAACCTTTGGCAACAAGACGAGCCTTATGTCTTTCCACATTACCTTGTGAATCCCTTTTGGTTTTAAATATCCATTTACAACCATCGGTTTCACATCCTTCGGTAATGGGACAAGATCCCAAACGTCGTTGTCTTTCATAGATTTTAACTCTTCATTAATGGCATTGATCCACTTATGAGAATTAGGACCTTTAATGGCTTGATGGAAGGTGAGAGGCTCATCTCCCACTAAACCTAAGTGTCCTTCATTCTCGGCTAGATACACCTCATAATCATCCGAGATGGCACTTCTTCTTACTCTATTTGATCTTCTTAAAGGCACTGGTTCTTCCTCATTTTGAGGTTGTTGAATTTCCTCATTTTGATCAACATTTTCATGTTGTTCAATATTTATAGGGGAGTCAATATTTTGAATTTGTTCCTCTTGAATTTCAGGTACAAGTACTTGATTTCCAATTGGAACTATTAAGGGAAGAGGTATAGAAATGGATTCCTCTTCCTTAAATTCAAAATTATTATTCCTAGTTTCCCCTCTAAACTCAACATCCTCAAAGAACCTAGCATTTCCCGTTTCAAAAAACGTTCTAGTTTTCGGGTTGTAAAATTTATAGCCCCTTGATCTTTCGGCATACCCTACAAAGTAGCAACTAACTGTCTTAGCGTCCAGTTTTCCTTCGTTAGGCCTATAAGGCCTAGCTTCCGCTGGACATCCCCAAACATGAAGATGATTTAAGGACGGTTTCTTATTCGTCCATAATTCATAAGGGATTTTATTGTTAGTAGCCTTAGAGGGAGCCCTATTAGAAGATAAGTAGCGGTTTTTAAAGCATCGCCCCATAATGAGTGAGGTAAAGAAGTACAAGAAACCATACTTCTTACCATATCCTTAAGGGTTCTATTACGTCTCTCAGCTACACCATTCATGCTAGGCGTACCCGGCATAGTGTAGTGAGGGACAATCCCACACTCTTCAAGATAGCGAGCAAAAGGACCCGGACGTTGTTCTCCCGAACCGTCATTCCGACCATAGTACTCCCCACCACGATCGGATCTAACGTTCTTAATAGTCTTCCCAAGTTGATTTTCAACTTCGGCCTTAAAAGACTTGAAAACGTCCAAAGATTGAGATTTATCATGAAGTAAATAAATGTATCCATATCGAGAATAGTCGTCTATGAACGTAATAAAATATTGTTGACCATTCCAAGAAGGAGTAGGAAATGGTCCACAAATATCCGTATGTATTAGTTCTAAGACGCTTGATGCTCTCGAGGATACTTTCCTTTTCGTGTTTGTAAATTTTCCTTTTAGGCATTCAATGCAAAAGTCTTTATCCGGAATATCAAGTTTATTTATGATTCCCTCAGACACAAGCTTGTCAATTCTCCTTTTTGGAGATATGACCTAAACGCCTATGCCATAAGGTATAAGAATTTTCACTTGAAAACTTTCGCTTTTTACTTTTAGTTTCATTATTATGGGACTCATTGATTGTTTGAGTAGTGTTAAGCAAATAAAGATTATCACTACTCGATAAAGTACTAGTACCAACAATAATGGAATTAAAATAAAGATCACATCTATTATTTCCGAACGAACAAGAGTAACCCTCTTTGTCCAAAACAGTGATAGATATTAAATTCCTTCTAAACGAAGGTACAATGAAAGTATTATTTAATACAAAATAATATCCGGTACTTAATAACAATCTAAATGTCCCAATGCCTATTACTTCAACCGGGTTCCCAGCTCCCATATAGATGAATCTTTCATCCTTGCTAGGTCTTCGGTAATTCAGGCAACCCTGCATAGACATACTAATGTGAGTTGTTGCACCAGAATCCACCACCATGTATATGAAGGAATTGAAACTAAATTAGCCTCAGTACAAACAAGACCAAATGACATACCTTTCTTAGCACGCCAAGCGTGATACTTAGGGCAGTCATACTTCATGTGCGTTAGGTACTTGCAAAAGAAGCACTTCTTTTCTTTATGATCGTTAGATCCCTTAGGCTTCTTGTTGCTTGTTACCGCAACTTCTTTCCCTCTTCTCTTAGTCCCATGAGAAGAGGTAGATGCTAAGTGAGCACTTTCAACCTTAGATTGCTTCAACCTATCTTCCTCTTGTGTCACATGTGAAATCAATTCATTAATGTTCCACTTGTCCTTTTGACAATTATAGGTCACCTCAAAGTGACCAAACTGAGGAGGAAGAGAGATCAAAACTAAATGCACGAGGAGCTCTTCAGTCACCTCTAACTTAAGTGCTTTTAGTTTTGTCGAAAGGTGAAGCATTTCCAAGATATACTCCCTAAGATTCCCGGTACCCTTGTACTTCATGGAAACAAGTTTCCTAAGGGTAGAACTTGTTTCCGACTTTTCGCTTTTTACAAAGCGTTCTTCAAGGGTCTCGAGGAAAGTCTTAGCATCAACGTCCTCGGGAACACTGTTCAAAAATGTTTCCGGGACGACATTTTTCATAATCATTAGGCTTACTCGATTGGAGCGTTTCCATTTCTCAACATATAAGCGGTCCTCAGGGGTGCTTTCTTCATTAAGAGGAATGGGAAACGGCTCCCTAAAAGCGAGGTCAATATCCATACAGCCTAAGATCATTACAATTTTGTTTTTCCAAGTTTTAAAGTTTGTCCCATTAAGCATAGGAATTGTGCTCATCGCAGCAGTAATAGAAGAAGCGTTAAGTAAATCTGGGAATCGAGAACAAGAATGAATACAAAACAATAATAAGTAACTACATTATGAATTAAAAGATTAATTATATCAAATGAAATCCATCAATAAAGCAATTAACATGACATCAAAACTAATCTTTGGATTGCGAATTGACTCATAAATAATTACTTTAGATGACAAGTAATTTGAACAATATTTGATTAAATGCTTAATCTTCCTTTGGGTAGTCTTAAGCATTTAATAAAATTACTAAATGTTCATTTTATATGTCATCACATGAATGCTTAAGCCTTTCTTAGTACGTGGCGTTGTTCAACCTTAGTCGTTCCACCAATCCGTTCGGATGGTTGAGGAGACCAGTCAAGGTTTCCAGCCTGATATACCATCGTTAGTCAAATGTCAAGATTTTCTTTGGAAAATTCAAGTCATTCATATCTTAAACATTCAACACTTTAATAATTTTGCATTTAAATAACGTTAATCACTTAGGTGATAATATTATTTAAATAATGAATAAAATTATTTAAGCATATAATTAATCCAAGCTTTAAGGTTTGAAAAATGAATGATTTTTGTTCAAGAGAAAATAACAAAATATTGCAGAACTTGATTTTCTTTCGACATACTTAGCACGACCGTGCCAAACAAAGGGCACGACCGTGCCAAAATATGGGGAAAAAAACATGTTTCACGGTGCAGATGGCACGACCGTGCCAAAAAAATAGACACGACCGTGCCAAACGAAACGGTCCGACCGGTTTAAACAACACACCCGTCCGGACCAGCACCAATGTACACACCGGTTCAAGGTAATAGAGGCGCACGGCCGTGCCAAAACAAAGAGCACGACCGTGCCATATAATCTGCACTTCTGAATTTTTGTCTAAATTTTCCTCAAAATAAAATGAATTGCAAGTAGATCCGCATGGTATGTACTTAAAACATAAAACCATGTTATTTAGGATAATCTTGCTTTTTTTAAAAATTAATGGAATCAAGTGAGTAGATCCACATGGTATGCACTTAAAACATAAAACCATGTTATGAAGGGATAGTCTCACTTGAACCTTTTAATGAACAAAAACTTTCAAACCATTTTTCTTAATTTTAGATGAAGATCATCAGCACTCTATTAACGAATTAGAGTCTCTAATCGACATCAAAAACCTTATGATTCAACAGAGAAAATGAATCAAAGCAAAGCATGAAAGCTTTTTCTTAATACAAGAACTCAAACTCAAACTAAATAATGAGCGGGGCTCTGATACCAATTGTTAGAACAATTTTAATCCCTGAATGCCACACTCATATTTAAGTAAGAGAAAGAGGAAAAGATGAAGCGGAAGCATGTAATAAATGTATACCTGTTGAATCCATTATTGTGTCTTGAAGGGAGATTAAGGATGATGAAGATGTAGGGAGATGATCTTCTAAATGAGAGTGTCTCTTAAGTTTCTCAGAATTTCTTCTAGATAATTATGAAGAGAGTATGTAGAGAGAAAAGTAAGAATTTAGTATGTTTAAAGGCTTGATGGAGGGGCCTTTATATAGTAAACATGGTGACACTTCAAATAGGGACCATACCTATTCATTTCCAAAGCAATGTTGATTTACCATCTTGCCCATCAAAGATAGATAAATAACATTTCAGGGATTCTACACATTGACTATTTTGACCATACTTTATATTAATGTCATAGTCATGACTTTATTTATGGAAGGTGCCTATTAACTTGTGTTGCAAGCCACAATGATCTAACATTTAATACTCAAATCCTAATCTCAAGAACAAAATTGATGTCGTCAAATCCACTCACTACTCAACCACACAAAATTCAAGGAATTAGGGCATAAAAGGGTAAAATTAAATCAAGATTACATCCTTAAACGTCTGATTGTCTTGACGTATATACAGTTTAAGAATTTAATAAAGAACAGAACGTATAAGGCTCATAAATTTATGAAATTTATCAGGTGCAGAGCTTTACCTGATTATGTCAAATACATCTACAATGAATACTAGAATACTAACCCTCGAAGCGTTTGATCAACAACCTTGAATTCGGTGGAGCTTTTCGAAACTTGATCACGAACACAATCACGAACTTGAAGACGATAAGCTTCACCCTCTAACGGTATCCACACCACGAACGAATATCAAGAAGCTCTTGATCTTGGTTGCTAGACCAATTTGTGAAACACACTTTCACAATAAACTCTATGGAATTAATATGTGATCTCTCGTTCTTCACTTTTATGATCTTAGAACAAGAATAAAACCTCTCAAACTCTTTGAAAGCATTCACAATACATAGGACTTATTAGGCTATTTAGAGGTTGTTTATATACTTGTTAAACATATTCCAAATAGGTAACAAGTGATTAAACCCGCAAGAAAACCTATTAGGAAAATCCCAGTCAAAGCAGGACTGATGGTTCGCCCGGGTACACAAGTTGGTCCGGCCGGATCCCTCAAGGTCCGCCCGGGTCCTTTGGGTGGTCCGACCGGACCTCTCCCTTTTCCAGTTTTCTCCTCTAATTTCCTAATATTCCTCAAAGGCCCTTCGACCCATAATTCCAATTAAGTCCTTTTAAGATTCGTTCTAATGTGTGTGACCCTTTAGGATTATACTAAGTTGGCAATGGGTGTGGACCCATAAGATATGATTAGGTTCTAGCAAACCGTCATACCTACCCAATTATGGGTGTGGACCCATGTGTGTGACCCTTTTAAGATTCGTATCCTTTATAGAACATATCACAATCTCTTTGTTTCACGATGTCTATTGAACGTAAGTCATGTTCAATGGTCAACTTACATAGTTCAATGCTTTCTCGATCCCGAATGTATTGATAAGACAAATCTTATTTGAGCACGGCCATGCATTTCATCAATACCATTCATCGAGTGGCCAAAGCTTGACATCTCTCTTGACGAGGAACAAATCCCATCTTGGCTTATTACTCTTCCCTACATGATTCCGATTATGTCAATCATATTCTTTATAGCTACCCGGTTAGGGGTAACGTTTGAATACGTCAAACGTAATGTTCATCAAGTGGAAGACTGTAATAACCTCAAGTCTAAAGATTTCAGTGATATAACTATATGAGACTTAATTATGACATTGTGACCATGACATAAATCTCATACGGGTCAGTCCAGTATTTGTTCTCCAACAATTACCCAAAAGTTTAAATACCAAAGTTTTTATTAAAAAAAAAAAAGTAAAAAAATGATGGTTTTAAAAAATTATTTATCTTTTTATTTCTAGGAAGAAATTTTATTTATTGATAATGTAGTGATAGTTAAATTTAACATTTTTAAAGAACCGTACTAAATTTTCAGTTAACTTTTGTTTTTTTGTTTTTTTTTTTAAATCTATCATTTCTTGCACCATATTACAATAAATGTAAGTATTGAAAATCGAGTTATCAAAATAAAAATAATGTTGAGAATCAATTTGCAAATTTGTACAAGGAAGATGAATAATTTGCAACTATCTCAAGTAACTCAAGTTTGCTTTATGTTATTAGACTTGAATTGATTTGGAGGAGTAGACCTATTATGTTTAGTAAGATTTCCGATTGGCGGTGGTGGAGGCGACGGCTGTTTTCTTGCTAATCTTTGAAACCACACGGTTGACGTCATCCCTGTTTAACAACAACATACAAGAACCACAATACAAAGTTACGAATACCTGCTCTACTCTCTCCGTCATACTTTAATTTATAATCTACAAAATTAAAAACAAAAAAAATTGTCAATTTAATTGTACTTTAACTATAACATTATAAAAAATAATTATCCTAAAACTATAATACTCATTAATAATTTTTTGTTTTTCAAAAAAATAATCAAATTTTTAGTCAAAGTATGATGAAATTGACAATTTATCTTTGACTTTATAAATTAAAGTACGACATATGGCCCGTGTAAGAAAAGTTATGAAATTGACAATTTATCTTTGACTTTATGAAAGCAAACATTTATTGTGGGAATGTTGCACATAAAACTTTGGTATGCACAATGAGACATATGTATACATTTTACAAGGCTTCACTATATTAGAGGCTGGGGTGGAGGTGGGGGCATAGCGCCACCGTTGTAGAATTGATTGGTTAGTGGTGGTGGAGGCGGAGATTTTACTTTTCTCTCCGCTAGAACCACCAACTTTACGTCTTTCCGCGATGCCGCCATACCTTTGTTGCAGTTGTACATGATCTTTCTATTTCCATTTTTGCAGCCTAAGAGCATCCTCGTCGTCATCAGATCACCACCTTAGAATATTTTTGATGAATCCAGAAATTAAAGATGAGAAAAAAGGTGTTACTGTACAAACCTACATTTAATTTCTAAAATCAACCACTTTTGTAGTGGTAAATTTTTGAAGAAAGGTTTTCACCATCAAAACTTATAATATCGCCCCCATTTATAAAAAAGACATTCTATTACAATATATATATAAAAAAAAAAAAAAAAAAACTTGTGTGAGACGGTCTCATGTGTGAGACAGATCTTGTTGAGAGAGTAAATGGTTTACCCCTTATGGGCGGGGTGGGGCAAACTCATTTCTTCTCTTATCGAAAACCGTCTCACACAAGACTTCCTCTACAATATATTACATCTATCATAGTATTTTATATTTTTAAATGATCTTGACTTGTTTTTCAGCAACTGCAAACCTATAATTAAGAGAATAATTCACTAATATGATAGTTTGCCATAAAAATATACTTGAGCTAACTCGATTTACTCTTCTATACGAGAACATTACCTGAAAATGAAGAAGCAGAAGTGGGTGGAAGACCATCGAGCATTAGTAGCGAAACAACCACCATAGCCACCGCAAGCTTCGCAACAAATTTACTCTCCATATCCATGATGTTCCGCAGTGACACTGAGAAATTTTTCTCTATGAATAAAAAGAGGCTGAATTTTTGGCATAATTTTAGGCAAACGGCTACATTTAGTAGTGAAAAGATTAGGTCAACGAGGGGTTTGCCACTGCTTATGATTACTACTCCATCCGGTCCAAAATAACTGTCTTTTTTTGAATTTGCACAACTCTTAAGAAATGTAATAATTTAGTGACAAAAGTTCTAACTTTACCCCTATTAAGTGTGCAACTTTTTTACATTAATGTCTCACACTAAGATAATTAATAAAAGAGAACAAGTTTCAATGCAAGGATAAAAGAGACATTTAGCTCAAAAGTGACAATTATTTTGGACCAAAATTTTGGTCCAAAAGTGACAGTTATTTTGGACCGGAGGGAGTATTAGAGAATAATTAATGAAACTAAGTACGTATGAAAACTACGAAATTAGGATGGTGGTTGTAGGATTAAAAATGATCATTTGTTATTTAGGAGTAGGTTATTCCACAAGAAAATTGAACTAATTATTCAGTTTGGTGGCCGTCGGGCTTATTCTAAACTGGAGTTAGGTACCATTAATCATTCATATCTAGTGTAAAAAAAAAAATCATTAACAAAAGACAGTTTGTATGTTTGTATCTAATTTGCTTAGAACAATAATTCTATGCATGCAAGTATTTTCTCTTTTCTTTTATTTTCTCATTCCGAGCTAGAAACCATGGGTAACAGATGAGATCCAAACACAAATGCGAAAATGGGAATTGAAGCCAAATTCGATTAACCAAGCAACAATAGCAACAATAACAGAGTAATCAATTAGGAATTGAAGATTAAACTATGGAAACTAAGCTAGAACACTAATACTGAGCTATAGCTAAACTATGAAGAAGAAGAAGAAGAACTACCACTAAGCTATAGCTAAGAAACAAACTAAGAATATGAAAATAGCCAAATCATCCACACTTGGATCACGCCTCTTGTGCCTCTTTTATAGGAAAATCCATGTGCAAGTTGTTGGAGGTAACCGCCTCACGAATTCGTCATGTGGTCACGTGCTCTTAACAAACTCACGAGCTCTTCACATGCTTCCAACAACCTCACGAGCCTTCCACGTGATCTCTTAGCGAATTTACCACTAAGCCCTTCTATTTCGACCTCACCCCAAACTCGACCACAATAGACCCAACTTGACCGCATCTCTCTCTTCGACATGACCGCACATCCTTCTTCTATTTGACCGCATTTCCCAACCTGCCACACTTAGCCAACCTGCCACACTTTGCCAACCTGCCACACTTTACAACTTGCCACACATTGCTAACCTGCCACATTGCTATCTTGCCACACTTTGGCAACTTGCCACACTTTACAACTTGACTGCATACCATTACTTGACCACAATATTCCTCCTCCGTTACAATCTCTTCCCCTTAAATTTACCTTGTCCTCAAGGTAAGAAATCGACCGCACCTCCATCTCTATCTTGACCGCACCTTCATCTCTATCTTGACCGAACCTCCATCTCTATCTTGACCGAACCTCCATCTTGACCGCACCCTCATATTGACCGCAAATATCTCCCTCTTGATCGCAAGTCTTCCCTTTGGTTTGACCACACTAATGGTCATTTGTTTCCCTCGATAAGAATCAGCAACTGGAAGAAGACGATAACGAGCCTTCCCAAGTAGCATCCTTGTGATGGAGTGTGATCACTAACTTGCAGCTTCATAACATTATCAAGATACAGATAACTCTTGTAAGTAACAAGGTCAACATAGTAAACTGATGGAATTATTTCAAGCTCTTCATCTGAGAATATATAGTGTTTGACCCATAGAGCCTTGTAGTGTTTCTCGTCATTTAAGATTTTCAAGCTGGATAAATCCTCATTTAAAAGCAAATCAAACTGGGCATCTGTCACGTCATCACAATAGACCACCATCTTCTTTGGCCTCATTATGTTAAAGCGAGCATAAGAGTTAAATTTCCTATTCAGCCTACTCTTGGCGAAAGCAAACAATGCCCATTGAAGTATTGGCACACCTTTGCCCAACAAATTTGTATGCTTGATCCTTGTTCTCTCTCCTTCATAATCCTGAATCCAGTACCAAGGTTGGTTAATGGACTTATGCACCTTCCCATTGCTTTTACCACTCAAATTTGATGCCTAATAACTGCACTGTAATCAACCACCTCGCTCTTCCACAGCTCCTTCCCGGTAAAGAAATCCTGCTCTTTTGAAGTCACTTGCTGCACCTCTGAAATTTGAGTTGATCTACCACAAACAACAATAACATCACCAACCCAAACACAAGCCTGAATAACAGCACCTAACACAACGTTTTCATCAGGGTTGATGGTAACCATTGGTTCATCTCTAATCAGTTTCTTAAAAGTTGCAGCAAGCCAATCATCACTGCTTAAGAGAAAATTGAATTCCAGCTTCTTTTTTGTAACCTCTAGTCTAGAATCTTCTCCAACTAATATTTCAACCTCATGATCTTCAGAGGTAAACATTAAGCTTTTCTCAAACCCAGAAAAAACCACCACACCATAAGGAGTCTGCAGTTTGATATACAATGCGTTATCCTGTAGGAGAATTATTTCACTGGCACCTCCATATGTAGCCAGTACCTCACAAGCAATATTACTAATTTCCAAAGCTGAAACACCAAAGGTATCACTACCCCTAGGATCAAACAACCTTATTGTTATGTTGTTTTTGTCTAATGTAAGCTTTAAGCTCTGCTGGAAACTTTTTAAATCTGTCATACCATAGTCTATCTCCTTTTGAGACATATTTTTCTTTATTTTGACCTTCCTTCTTCCCAAAAACAAGTCTCGAGACTGAGCATAACGGTAAATCTTCTTAAACCATAAAACTTCACCTCTCAAGGACATTTCATCAAATAGATATCACACAACAAGTAACCATTTCAACTTCACACATCTACCCATCCAATAGCTCCACGAATTGAACTCCAAAGAGGACTTCAATTCAATTAATCGACAAGCATCCTCAATCCCTTCATTTTGCACAAACAAGTAATGGAAACCAAGACTCCCCTTCCCATCAAAATCTTCAACCATATAATCAAATTTCTTAAAATTCTCCTTGAAGACACCACCTTCAATAGTCTAGTGATTCGACTGAGCTTGAAGTGGAAGTGGAAGTGGAAGTGGGTGTGGAGGTGGAGGTGGAGTTGGTGGTGTTGAGAGACTTAGTTGTCCTACCACAACTCCAATACTTGCAGTTTTGGTGTAAATACCTCCTGGATCCCACAACTCATACCATAAACTAGGATCATAAATGGGGATCTTATCAAAATTTATCCTCGCCTCCTCCATACATCCATTATGAAAAGTAGAATTGATACAATCATTTTCCTCCTGGACATTAACAATCTCAATAAGTTTGAACTTCTCACTTTGAGTCGACAATTCATTAAAGCAAATACTCTCCTTCTTATCAAACTCATCAACGACAACATCATGATCTGAATTATTAGTTTCCTTGCTCTCTTCCAATTCATGTGATTCACCAGAACTAACACTTAATTCTATGTGACTCGAGCTCAATTGGACATTTCCTGACTAATCTTCAATCATTTTCTCAGATTCAGTTTGAACATTATAATAGGGAGTATGAATCTGGACATTAGAGCTGATATGTGATGTGTATGGATTTGCAAATTGGTTCGGGGTTCGAAAATTGGATTGTGTATAATGAGTGTTTTGGTCATAGGTGTGAAGTTTGGGGATCTGGGCAATAGGGATGATATGAGGTATAAGTGGATTTTGAGTATATGTATAAAACATACTGGGTTTAAATGATGAAGAAACATGATCATAAGGAGAGAAATTAGAGTACCTAACTTCCAATTCGTTGTTTGGATCATAAACTCTTGTAATCCTTGTGCCATTGTCACGACTTGAATCCAGATTCGCCAACATAGAATCGACCGACGTCTTCATCTCTACAAGTCGACCCTCCATTTTCTCCCATCCTTTGTCGACTATCTCCAACTCATTCAACCTAGCTCCATCCACCATTGTTGCAGAAGCAAATCCGTTGAGAACCTCAATCTGAGTAACGTAACAACTTAACCCCTCTACCATGGCTCTCATCTCCCCCATAGGAGTACCTCCATCTCCTTGATTTGTTTCTTCAATAGGTCCCTTCCCATTGTCCATCTAAGAGCAGATCTTCTCCAGCAAAGATTTGAGATCTAAGATGCTATTCCCCATCTCCGTCATATTTCCTTCAAATGCATCAAGTTTCTTTTCGATTCATCCCGTCTTCACACCCAATTCCTCCATGTGTTTATCATTTCCTTCCAATCGCCTGTGCAATTTCGTCCACCTTGTTTCCGCCATGATTATCAAAGTATGCAGAAGCAGACGGGGATCGACTGCTCTGATACCAATTTGTAACAGATGAGATCCAAACACAAATGCGAAAATAGGAATTGAAACCAAATTCGATTAACCAAGCAACAATAGCAACAATAACAGAGTAATCAACTAGGAATTGAAGATTAAACTATGGAAACTAAGCTAGAACACTAATACTGAGCTATAGCTAAACTATGAAGAAGAAGAACAACCACTAAGCTATAGCTAAGAAACAAACTAAGAATATGAAAATAGCCAAATCATCCACACTTGGATCACGCCTCTTGTGCCGCTTTTATAGGAAAATCCATGTGCAAGTTGTTGGAGGTAACCGTCTCACGAATTCGTCACGTGCTCTTAACAAACTCACGAGCTCTTCACATGCTTCCAACAACCTCACGAGCCTTCCACGTGATCTCTTAACGAATTTACCACTAAGCCCTTCTGTTTCGACCTCACCCCAAACTCGACCACAATAGACCCAACTTGACCGCATCTCTCTCTTCGACATGACCGCACATCCTTCTTCTATTTGACCGCATTTCCCAACCTGCCACACTTAGCCAACCTGCCACACTTGCCAATCTGCCACACTTTGTAAACCTGCCACACTTGCCAACCTGCCACACTTTGCCAACATGCCACACTTGCCAACCTGCCACACTTTACAACTTGCCACACATTGCCAACCTGCCACATTGTTAACTTGTCACACTTTGGCAACTTGCCACACTTTACAACTTGACTGCATACCATTACTTAACCACAATATTCCTCCTCCGTTACACCATGCACCTTGCTAATACTGCAAAACGTTTTCCTTTTTTCTCATGACACCTTATGTGTGAGAAAATACAGTCAACTGCTCTGTTTCAGGAAGATAGTTTTATTTAATTTTTATGGCCAAATGTACATTGACTGAACATTGATGTCAATCTATCAATCCGAATAATATTGTAAAAATTTTAAGTGACAACTTACATAATTATTTATTAACAAAAGACAGTTTTAGAATTCTATTAGAATACTCATATTGATATAAATATTTGATCGTAATTCACTAGTTTTGACTATCAAAGACCGAAGGGTTAAATTTTAATCAGTACTATTGAATTTATTTGTTTATTATTTATTGAGAAAAAAGAAATCTATTCATGAATTTAGGCCTCACTTGTTTTTCATTATCAGCTCTTATTTAAATCTGAATAGGTGGGTGCATCACAATTAGACTGTTTGTTTTTTTTCTTCCATTCGGATTTGAATGCCTCTTATTTTCTATTTAATTTTCAGATGTAAAACTATCAAATATTTGTTTCTTAGAAATAAATTTTTAGACAATGCCTCTTATGAATTCAGCTAAATTCAAACGTGAAATCAGATTTCAAGACTTAACACTTAAAAAATCAAACGCCACTTTTATATGTCCAATCAGATTTCAGAGATGATATTGGCCACAATGAGAGATATTGGCCACAATGGCTGCTCACACACAAATCTGTTCAACCTGTCAAAAATCATCAGAAGTAATTTGGGCCTTCAAAATTCATAGGCCCCAGTTAAAATTAAAAGTCACTGCTACGCGCCATAATAAATGTCACACTTTTTAGGCCGTTATATTACAATATTGGAGTAACCGCTCTCTCTAGGAGCTAAGACAAGTACCACACAAGAGTTCAGATCGAATTTACGGAAGAGTAGCTCTAACGAACAAAAAAACATTATTCTCAAAATGATTTGGGGTCAGCTATCATAAATCATTGTATGAAACTCATGAAGGAAAAGGTCGACAAATATACATTCCATATACAAATGGGTGATCTAGCTGCAGATTCAAAATCGAGGTTCATGTCGATCTTATATTATAACTACGCATTATAGTTATCAACTCGGCCTTGCTACTATTGATTTCTTTGTGTTGCTTGTCGGAGTTGGTGGTGGTAACTGTTGTTTTCTAACGGCTAGGACAGCCCTCATAGTACCTTTTGACAATGTTATCCCACTTTGGCGATTTTGAATTAGCTTTCTGCTTCTGAATTTGTCACCAGAATATCTCCTTAACCTCCTTTCTCCACCTTCATAAACAAAAATGAAGTCTTAAATTCAAATATTATTCCTTTTATACAGATAAATAATAGTATTAAACACACGCGATTCTCGACCCTGCAAGTATTAACAACAGAACGATTACCTAAAAAAGACGAGAAAGAAGTTCTTGCGCGACCAGCCTCAAGTAGGAGTACGAGAACTATCATACATGCAATGATCAGCTTTAGGAAAATTTTGCTTCCCATAATTCTGACAAAAATGTGTGGCGATATTGTTGGTTTTGACCTTTTTTGGTGCGTATTTATAAAATCTGAGTCGGGTTTTAAGATTATTAAGTTGGACATCCATAGATTCTGAAACTTCATCAAAAGATGTATGATGAAATAGAAAGAATACAAAGGAAACATACGAGAAAAGGACCAGCCAACTTGAATGATGCAGACATGCAGTAGTGAATAATAATGGCTGCTTTATTTTATTTCTTAAGTTATTTATTTTTTTGTTCTTTTTTAACTGATAATGAGCTTTATCCTGATTAACAAATTCTGTAGCAGGCCATTCCGAATAGAAAATAGAAATTAGGTACGACGTTACTTCAGATTGTGTCATTCATGAGAGAATCGAATAAAATTACCAACTACTATAATTTTGTACATACTACGAAGTAATCTCTTCTTAGCCAGTTAAAAATGATCAATTCCTTATACTCCCATGCATTGTCCTAAAATAGTTTATTATTCAAATTTTTTAAAATATAAACACTTGCTTCACTTGTTATGTTTTGTTTGTGCACTTTTAAGCTCAAATTATATAAATGAAAAGAATTTATTGAGACAATAAAAAATAATAAATGGAAAAATTATTTCTGAGACGGAGGGAATTTTTCAGACGGTAGGGGTATTTTTGGAGTCCAAATTCTCTGTGCCACTTTATGTGCCACAAGTGATCTAATGGTTCACAATTATTGATATTGGTATGAACGGTTAGATTACAAGTGGTACATGGAGTGGCACGCAAAAGTGATACAGGAGATCTCAACTCGTATTTTGTTGTTTTTTTTAAGGTAAATCACATGCAATCTATCATAGATATGAGTAATGATGAGAGAGAGAGAGAGAGAGAGAGAGATGCATTCCTATAAAAACAGAAGTTGGTTTTGACTTTCTTTTTGCTGCATTTCTTTAAAATCAGAAACTTGGTTTAAGCGACCAAAGGTTTTATAATAAAAGAAAGCCAGGCTGCTTAATGCTTATAATTGTACTACTAGTATCAAAAGAAAAACATTTGAGCCGTATTTGTTACAAGAGAATAAACTGCGGTGGCAAGTTGGAATATATGGACCCCAATTCATTGAAGCCTTCTTCTTGTTCTTATTTTTATTCCTTATTTTCATACAAATTATGTAATGAATTTCAAAAAGATATTCATACATTATAATCGCTATGTTTGTTAGCAAGGGGTAAGGTCTGAGCTCGATCAATTGTTGTATTTCAGTTACCTCAAGAACTCGAAAATAATGTCTTTTCTGTAAAGAATACGATTGGCACAATCAATAGATCTAGTTTATACTCCTTCTTCCCATAGTATATGTCGTATTTGAATTATTAATATTTTCAACAAATATATTTTACTTATTTGCATATTGCTTTCACATGATACTTGCCTTTTTTTTTTTAGAATTGCGCCATTTATTTTGGGCAGACTACTAATTAAAAGCATTACTTAGAGCGTGATTTCACTTGGATATTTTGATAAAAATAATGCTCCCAAATAAATTTCTACACATTTTGTATTCCTTCTGAATCACCTGTTGGAAAGGTGTGATGTGCAAGGAAATTGTGCACATTTTTTGGAAAAATGGTTTGTTATTTGACAAAGGTTAATTATTGTGAGTTCATGTTCTACTCTGAAAGGCCCTGTTTAACTAGTGTGTGTGTAAGTGTATGAACAAGAGTGTACACAGTGTTTTTAAAGTGGTTCAGAGGCAAAACCCTTCTCTTATATCCACCCCACTGTTGAAGAACAGTGAGATCAATTCACTATAATATTCTCTTCACTAAGAGTTACAAGAATTGATAAGGCAAGCCTAGAACCCCTCTACTTAATTGACACTTCAATTAAAGTTGCTTCTTTCAAAGCGAGAAAAGAAAAAGAAAAATCACAAGTGTGTTTACAAATGAAAATAGCTTGGCTGTTAGCTGGCTGGGTGTGGGTTGTAACTGGGTGCAAGATGGCACAATATTTGCAGGGGATTTATGCAAATATTCAAGATTGCAGAGAGCGTGAGCAAATGGAATGCAGGGGTTTTAAAAGGGAGTAAAGGGTTAACTTGACAACATGCCAGTATGCTCCTTTATATAGGGGTTGGCATATAGCCGTTGGGGGACAAAGGTGCAGAGGAGTAATGGTTTAAGTCAAGTTGACTGACATATTTAATACTTGGTTGGATGCAAGTTGTCAATCTGGGTGGAGAGCTATGCAGACTTGATCAAGCTTCAATAAGGGTTTATTCCAATGATTGGGAGTATGTTTCAATTATTGGAATAAATGATCTTCAAGGATCTGATGTGGCAGAGATCGCTGTTGGCCAAGAACAGGCTTAGCTGTTGAAGCAGGGGTCTTAGCTGTTGGGCCTTTAAGGCATTGATTGTTGAAGCTTGTTTGTAATAGGCATCTTGATAATACATTTGAATGTAATGGAGTCTGTAATAGGTGGTTCTTCGGTTTGTTTGATGTATAGATAATAGGTAGATCATGTAATGACTTGACTGTTGGTTGTGTAGATGCAGGACAGTCTTAGCTGTTGAACTTTATATTGGGTTGCCTGTGGTCAGGTCTTTGTATGCATCATATAATCAACTGGACTTGATTATTTATTTATCAAAACATGTTTACTATGATAAATTTGTGATTAAGCATAGTGAGGTACTAACGTACTCCGTAAGAAATTAAAATCGTATATTTATATTTCTAATTTGAAGGATGGGTGATAAGGATCTAAAAACTCAAAGTTAGTGGGTTGAAATGGAAAAAATAAGTTTATCTCATATGAAAAATGAATGAAAATTTTAGTTAGTATAAATATAATCATCCTTGTTAAATGGATTAAGATTGAATTTGATGACCTGATGAGATGAGGGTTTTCTAGTGTTTGGACCAAAAACAGTGACATCAGATTCAAGGATTTTGAAGACTTTCTGAAAACTATAAAGAGCTTCATGGACCTGCAGGGAAAATGGGCAGTGCATTTTAGTAATTTGGCTCGGTTTTCAAGATTTTATTATTTTTATTATCATGTAAAAATAGAATAAGCCTTAGTTAGTTTTAGTCAGACTTTATGCACACGATTTAGACTTAGATAAGAGGGTTTTAAAGATCAAGAACAAGGCATTGTATGATTTCTTTTATTCTGAATATTATACTCCCTCCGTCTCATCACAAGTAGGACTAGAGGATTGGGCACATAAATTAAGAGAAAAATAGTGCGTGTGTGTTGTAGAAAATGAAGAGAGATAATGAGTCGGGTAAATAATAGTGTAAGTTGAATAAATTGAGTGGTGGAAAATGAAGATAGAGAATGAGTGGGATTAAATGGTGGGGTTGGTTGAATGTAAATATATTAAAACATTTCCATTTTGAGATCAATTGTTATGGACGTCCTGAAAAGGAAAGAAGTCACACTTGTGTTGTGCTGAGACTGAGGGAGAATGTCATTAGTTCTAGTCTCTTTTGCATATGTTGTTCAGCGTCTTCCTTGGCATCATCCAATTGCTTTGTTAGTGATATTTTCCAAACAAACAAAGTTCAATTTCTCGTAAGGCTCAGATGTACAATTCCATTTAGTTCATTCGTCGTCTAATGCCCCATTTGAACTTCCAAAACACTTGTAAATCAATGGACAAATTGTTGGGACCGCGACCACCCCACATTTGTTGAGATAGATAATGACGAGATCTTGAGGATCTCGGCATATCTTGTATGTATCCTTATTTAGCTAGTTTCCTTCTTGATAAAGATGTAAATAGGTAGGAAATATCTCTTAGCTATTTTGTAGGGATTTAGACTTAGTCTCCAAGAAAAAGTCTTGTATATATTGTATGGGTATGTATCGGCAAACACAAGAAGAAATAAACTAAATTTATTTTCTTCCATATTTATTGTTCTCGGTTTCAACTTGGCACCAGAGCCCGGTTTTGATCAAAGATTATGGCCGGCGGCGATGAGCAGAAATCCGGTGAGAACTCCGAAAAAGGAAAGATGATTAAGGAAGAAAAGAGATCTCCTTATTTTCTCTCTTCAAGCGATAATCCGGGGATGATTATCACCCATGTTCAATTAAAGGGTGAAAATTATGAGGAATGGGCACGTGTTTTCAAAGGATCGCTTCGAGCGAAGACGAAAACAGGATTCATTGATGGCAGAATCCCGCGTCCTGACGATGCGGATGAAGCGGATCAATGGTGGACGGTGAACTCCATGATTGTTTCATGGATCTTTAACACAATAGAGCCGACCCTTCGCTCCACTATCACTTATGTGGACGAAGCAAAGGTTTTGTGGGATGATTTGAAGGAACGGTTCTCGATGGGGAATGGACCGAAGACACAACAATTGAAGGCGGACATAGCAAATTGTAGACAAGGGAAGAACGAGAGCGTAGCTTCTTACTATGGACGCATCAAGAAGCTGTGGGATGCTCTTAATGATTTTGAGACATTGCCAACATGCTCCTGCACGGGCTGTAAGTGTGATATTGGGGCGGTGTTAGTAAAAAGGCGTGAGGAGGAACGGGTTCATCAATTCGTCATGGGGTTAGAAACTCCAAAGTTTGAGAACGTGAAGACCTCTATTGTCAATACGGAGCCACTACCTTCTGTGAATAAGGCCTACTCTAATGCTATAAGAGAGGAACAGGTGCTGGGGGGCGGATCTGGAGAACTTCCAACTCCAGCAAGTTTTGTTGCTCGTACAGTTGACAGGGCAGTTGATAGTCCAGTTGTGAGAACAGATGGCTCGACAGGTGGCTTGCCAGAGAAGAAGTGATGTAGGAAGGGATATTAATTATTTTCTTATGTTTTATTATTTTATTTGTATTTTTTTGGAGCAATCTCTCCATCTACGGAAAGAAAATTATTACTAACTTCCTCTCCTTGGAAACCTTGAATTACCATATTCTGATTCGCGGATTTAACTGTAACGTCGTCTTCACCGCTTGAAACTGAATCTTCGAATCTCTGAACCGGCGGATCACGTTGGAGGCTTTCCACGTGTCCTACAAGTTCCTCCTTTCCATCATCAACATCCAAATTCTCTTGTACTTCATAAATAATATCTGTCTCCTCCGAAACCTCTACTTCTTTGAAACTTTCATTTAAAATAGTCAATTCACCAGTAAAGGACGGTATATCCGCCCTCATCATGGGTTGTTGTTCAGGAACATTACCGTCAACCCGATTAACGTGGTGGATATTTTCCCCACGAGAATCTCGATTTTCTGCCCTTCGAGGACGCCGAACTGGATCAATCATCCTGTCTCTCTTACCACGACGGTTCTGATTAGCATTAGCGTTTTGAGCTTGTTTAGCAGCCACCAACGCTGCGATCTGCGTTGTCAAGGCAGCGATAGCGTTGGCAATTCCATCGATATCCGCCTTTGTAGCCTGATCTCCCATAATGATTCAGTATAATGCAAAAGACAGGATATGGCCTGCTCTGATGCCAACTGACGCAGCACGGAAGCGATAGTATTCGTGAGTAGCGCACTACACACAAGAGCCTTCAAGCGAAGCACCCTCAAACACGATAATCTTGGAATCCACCAAGAACAGATCTGGAATCCACCAGAAAAAAGAATTGCAAAGCAATCAAATTTTATTGAATAATAATGTAATTTTCGGAATACAACTTTATGCCTATTTTATAGTGCCCATAAAACTTAAAAAACAATCCTAAACCTTCTAAAATTAATCCTAACATATATGGTAACATAATAGGACTCAAAAACTAGTAAATTGACTCAAAATCTATCCTAGAATCCTCTAAAATTAACCTAGTAAAATTAATGACGAAAATACAAATAAAATAATAAAACATAAGAAAATAATTAATATCCCTTCCTACATCAAGAAGGATATGAGCAATGTCACTTGCTCTCACTGCCATAAGAAAGGACACAGTGCAGATTCGTGCTTCAGGCTGATAGGATACCCAGAATGGTGGGAAGACCAGCGTGGGAAGCCAGCAAGAGGAAGAGGTGGAAGCCAATATTCTTCGGGGAGGAGAGATCAAGGGAAGCCGAGCACAAGGTCCAACAATGCAGAGGTCAGTATCGAAGGAGTTCCAGATCAGGCTAGAGCACTGGGATTCACAGCAGATCAATGGAACAACTTCAAGAATTTTATGCAGACACAGGTGCCGACAACTGGCAGCACAACTGGTAAGGCAACTGGTAAGATGAATAAACGTTGGCTTGTCGATAGTGGAGCCAACCGACACATAACAGGGAACATCTCTTTGCTCAGTAATGTTCATGATATTGAGGCGGATCATATTGGTCTGCCTAATGGGAGATACATGAAAGCCACGAAAGAAGGCAACGTTGAGATTGCCCCGAATCTTGTTTTGAAAAATGTTCTATATGCCCCAACTTTTAACTGCAATCTCTTATCTGTCTCTCAATTGCTTCATGATTCTAATTATTTGGTGCACTTTTCTGACAAACAATGTGTTGTACAGGACCGGGTCTCGAAGATTTTGATTGGAGCGGGTGAACTGGACGGGGGGTTGTACTACTTGAGGAGGTCACCGACAACGCAAGTGTGCAACATTAGAGAATCTGACAGTTTTCAGTTGTGGCATCAGCGACTCGGGCATCCTTCAAGCAAAGTAGTGGGTTTGTTACCTTTTATTAATCGCAATAGTATTAGTAAAGACGTTTGTGAAATTTGTTGCATGGCTAAACAAAGTAGGGACAAATTTTCACTAAGTGAAAGCAATTCTAATGAGATTTTTGATTTAATTCATTGCGATATTTGGGGTGATTATCGGACACCTGCTTTGTGTGGTGCTGTTTATTTTTTAACTATTGTGGATGATTGTTCCCGTGCGGTGTGGGTTTATTTGGTCAAGTCCAAGGGTGATGTTTCCCAAATTTTGAAAAATTTTCTTGCCATGGTAGAGCGGCAATTTAATAAACGAGTTAGGAAAATTCGAAGTGACAATGGGACGGAATTTACTTGTTTGGAAAAATATTTTCTTGAACATGGGATTGAACATCACACTACTTGTGTTCGTACATCCCAACAAAATGGTAGGGTGGAAAGAAAGCATAGACATATTCTAAATGTGTCTCGTGCTTTAATGTTTCAAGCCAAGTTACCTATCAAGTTTTGGGGGGAGTGTGTGTTGGCGGCTGGGCATTTAATTAATCGAACCCCCTCAAAGTTGTTAAACGGGAAAACCCCTTATGAAATTATTTTTGGGAAACCTCCTTCTTACTCTCATATTCGGGTGTTTGGGTCTCTATGTCATGTCCATTATTCGCGGCGTGATAATGATAAGTTTGCAAGTCGCAGTCGGCGTTGTGTCTTCTTGGGATATCCTCTTGGTAAGAAAGGATGGTATGTATATGATCTTGATGAAAATAAGTTGCTCGTTTCTCGGGATGTTATTTTTGTGGAAAAGGAGTTCCCTTTTGCTCGCGGTCAGGCTGATCAAGATGGAGCATATACGGATTCTGATATTTTTCTTTGTCCTTCGAATAATATGAAGGATTGTGAAGAAGATGTACATGTGACTGGGGAGTTGACGGCACAGGTGACCGAACAAGTGGCAGAACATCTTGCCGATGAACATCTTGCCGATGAACATCTTGCCGATGAACATCTTGCCGATGAACATCTTGCCGATGAACAGCCTGCCGATAAACAAGTGATCGAATTGATTGAGACAGAAAATTTGGGCCGTGGTCAGAGAGTTAGGGTCCCTTCTACCCGATATCCATCTTCTGAATATGAGTTGGAACAATCACAGGCGCATATTACTCAAGCTACACCCCCGTCCCGTCCATCTCCTCAATCCAAATCTTCAGGTACTCGATATCCCTTATCACACTTTGTCAATTGCACTAAATTCTCGTCTGCACATCGTTGTTTTTTGGCTGCTATTGACTCAGGTGTTGAGCCCAAACATTTTTCTGAAGCGGTTAAGCTTCCTCAATGGCGAGAGGCTATGACTAAAGAACTTGATGCTCTTGATCAGAATGGAACATGGGAGTTGGTGGATGCTCCTCTTGATAAGAAGGTGATTGGTAACAAATGGGTTTATAAAATCAAGTACCATGCTGATGGGACAATTGAGTGTTGTAAAGCTCGATTGGTGATCTTGGGCAATAGACAAGTTGAAGGTGTTGACTTCAAGGAAACATTTGCACCCACCATCAAAATGGTTACGGTACGAGTGTTTCTTAGCATTGCTGCGGTTAAAGGATGGGAACTTCATCAAATGGATGTTCACAATGCCTTTCTACATGGTGATCTTAGTGAAGATGTGTATATGAAGGTGCCCTTGGGACATGCAGACTCGTCTTCTGGGAAGGTTTGTAAACTTAAGAAATCATTATACGGTCTTAGGCAAGCTCCTCGCTGTTGGTTTGCCAAGCTTTCTATGGCATTGAAGAAATATGGGTTTGTCCAATCATGTTCCGACTATTCTCTGTTCTCTTTCAAGACTTCCGCTGCTGAGTTACATGTTCTTGTTTATGTTGATGACTTAGTTATTGGTGGGAATGATCCGGTTGCCATTAGTCGCTTCAAGGGATATTTGAGTAGTTGCTTTCATATGAAAGATCTTGGGCGTCTTAAATATTTTTTGGGACTTGAGGTGGCGACACATCCGGATGGCATTTTTCTGTCTCAGCGCAAGTATGCGCTTGATATACTTTCCGAGGCCGGTCTTCTTGGAGCACGTCCAGCCATTACTCCTATTGAACAGAATCACCGTTTAGCTTTGACTGAAGATGATGATTTACGAGATCCTGAGGCTTATAGGCGACTTGTGGGTCGACTTATCTATCTTACTATTACTCGCCCAGAGCTATCCTACAGTGTGCATACTCTTGCACAGTTCATGACTCGGCCTAAGAGGGCTCATTGGACGGCTGCCCTACGTGTTGTTCGGTATCTCAAAACCCGTCCAGGACAAGGACTTTTGTTACGATCCGATTCTGCTTTACATCTTCGGGCTTACTGCGACTCTGATTGGGCGAGTTGTCCTCTTACTCGGCGATCACTTACAGCTTATTTTGTTTTCTTGGGACACTCTCCGATCTCTTGGAAAACCAAAAAACAGACTACCATTTCGCGATCATCGGCCGAAGCAGAATATCGTTCTATGGCACGTGCTACGTGTGAATTGAAATGGCTTCGTAGTTTACTTGCTTCTTTTGGCATTACACATTCGGCTCCTATGACTGTTCTAAGTGACAGTCAATCTGCGTTACATATGGCTCAAAATCCTGTCCATCATGAGCGAACCAAGCATATTGAAGTTGATTGTCATCTTGTTCGCGATGCTGTTCAGTCAAATGTGATCACAACTGCCTATGTTCATACGTCCTCACAGTTGGCTGATCTTCTTACTAAGGCATTGGGCAGTCGGCAATTTCTACATCTTCTAGGCAAGTTGGGCGTTTGTGATTTACACGCTCCAACTTGAGGGGGGTGTTGAGATAGATAATGACGAGATCTTGAGGATCTCGGCATATCTTGTATGTATCCTTATTTAGCTAGTTTCCTTCTTGATAAAGATGTAAATAGGTAGGAAATATCTCTTAGCTATTTTGTAGGGATTTAGACTTAGTCTCCAAGAAAAGGTCTTGTATATATTGTATGGGTATGTATCGGCAAACACAAGAAGAAATAAACTAAATTTATTTTCTTCCATATTTATTGTTCTCGGTTTCAACTTATGATATTGTCCGCTTTGGGCTCAGCTCGCACGGATTTGGTTTGGGGTCATCTCCCAAAAGGCCTCATACTAATGGAGTGGGTGGACTCTTTCTTATACTAGGCAATTCTTCTTTCAATTGCCGATGTGGAACTTGGGTTGATACCCCAACAAACCTCCCCTCAACCAAGGACCACCTCCAACGAAGTTTACTTGTACCGCCGCTATACATCACATGCGGGACACGCCGCCCGATCACCAATATCGAGAAGACTTTCGACACAAGGCACACCATCATGCTATTCGTGAGGTCACACCACAGGAAATCCCACATATTTCACACACGCGGTCCACATCGCGTCGGGCCCATCCATCAACCTAGGCTCTGATACCAGTTGTTGGGACCGCGACCACCCCCGCCACTCCACACTAGTATGATATTGTCCGCTTTGGGCCTAGCCCGCACGGATTTGTTTTTGGGTCATCTCCCAAAAGGCCTCATACTAATGGAGTGGGTGGACTCTTTCTTATACTAGGCAATTCTTCTTTTAATTGCCGATGTGGGACTTGAGTTGATACCCCAACAAACCTCCCCTCAAACCAAGAACCACCTCCAGCGAAGTTTTACTTGTACCGCCGCTATTCACCACATGCGGGACACGCCGCCCGATCACCAATATCCGCCGCTATTCACCACATGCGGGACACGCCGCCCGATCACCAATATCGAGAAGACTTTCGACACAAGGCACACCATCATGCTATTCGTGAGGTCACACCACAGGAAATCCCACATATCTCACACACGCGGTCCACATCGCGTCGGGCCCATCCATCAACCTGGGCTCTGATACCAGTTGTTAGGACCGCGACCACCCCACCACTCCACATTAGTATGATATTGTCCGCTTTGGGCCCAGCCCGCACGGATTTGGTTTTGGGTCATCTCCCAAAAGGCCTCATACTAATGGAGTGGGTAGACTCTTTCTTATACTAGGCAATTCTTCTTTCAATTATCGATGTGGGACTTGGGTTGATACCCCAACACAAATTAGTTTTAAGAAGAGTGTCTTGTAAGGAATTTGGGTATCTCCACATCCACTAGCCCATACTAGCAGTGGCGGACCTAAAACTTTTTCTCATCGAGTGCACATTTACACAAAATTTTAAATTTATTTCTCAACGATTAAAATAAAAAAAAAATCAATTATAATTAAAAAAAGAAAGTAAAAAATTAATCAATTATAAATAGAAAAATAAAGAGAAGTAAAAAGATAGTAAGAACTTTTACACAAAATTCAGTATTATTAACTTTTGACCCATATTAATATACCATGGGCATTTAAAAATGGAAGAGAAGAGGAGATAGTGAGGTTTGAACCCACTACCTTCGAGACAAAAACATGCCATTTGACCACCTATGCTACAGAAATGTTTGTTTACTAGGTGGACTTTTACTATACTTTGGTAAATACAATATTTTTTTTCTTCTTGTAAATAAAATTTGAGTAGGTGCACTTGCCCCCCCCCCCTCCATATACTGTAGGTCTGCCCTTGTATACTAGCAATCATCAATATGGAGAAAATAATCAACACAAGATAAATATAAAAGAACAACATCAATATTTGATAACTTAGTTCACCAACACATGACTATATCTATCTGGGGGAACGAAAACATGATATCACTATAATAATATATGAAGATCGTTACAACTTCGCACATGCCATCGCCCCCATAGCTCTCTTAGGCCCCCGGCCCCCTCCTTGACATTATTTTGTGGCTCTCTCTTGATATCCTAACTTTCTCCTAAGACAAAGTAAGTACTAAATATTATGGTGGCTGTCACAATACATTTATAGGGATATAAGTCCTAAACTTGATTAAAACCTAATTACCCGAGGTGCAAGAGACGGAGGGAGTATGAATGTATTTAGGAAATTGATTACTAAATAAGGACAAAAAAAATCCTTATTCTCCAAGGTTGCACGTGAATTGATCACCTAAAGAAACCAATTTCATTAAGGAAACCAATTCGTACACCAGACTCCTACGTTTGGCTCCGTCTCCGACTTCCTGATGGAGTGTGCGACCGCACGCTCCCACTATGCGGCCGTCCACTTACCTTGCAACCGAAATCTTCTTCTTCTCTATTCTTGGGTTTGTCTTCTCCTTGGTTTTGACTCCAATCTCAACATGTCTAAAACGACCCGAACAAGATTTGATCAAGACGGTTTATATGCTTATTCAAGTTATATTGTAATATATTTGCCTTTGTGCTCATGTAAAATTTAGGGAAAAATACTCAAAAACCCTTTTAAAAAAATTCTATATCCAAAAAACACACAAAATATTTCTTAAATCTAAAAGGTCCTAAAATTAAATTATTAATACCAAAAAGCCCAAACATTAACGAATTGTCTAACGCGTTTAGGTTTAAGTATTCATATTAATAAAAGGGCTATGGACCTAAGGGCCCCTGGGTTAAATAAAAAAACTCATAAATACCCAGACGAGATTCAAAATTCCTTAAAAACCCACAGCTTCAATTAGGCCAAACGGATTCTATACCCGCCCCTGACCCACGCCCACCCAGCACCCGTTTTTACTCCAGAAACCACCCACGCCCACCCAGTAGACCCAGGCCCATTTTTTATTTCGAAAAATAATAACAAAATATGTAGGGAGTAGGAATTGAACTTGAGACCAAATACTTACAAACAAGGTCTTAACCACTAAACTAACAACTCATTTGTTCTAAACTTTACAATATTGGTTATTACTATAACAATAAGAACAAAAATAAATGAAAAAAAAAAATGAGATTCACAACCAATTTTTGAAATTCTAGAATATTTACAAAAATATCAACTTCAAAAAATACAAAAATTTTAAATGTTTTATTTAAAAATTTATAAAAATATGAAACACATAAAATTTAAAATGTCTCATATTTTATTAACTAGTCCTCTCATATGTTAGGTATAAGACTAAGTTACTCTATATCTAAGGTATAAGAGTAATTCGCAATTTTCACATTTAAAAAGAAAATCATAAAAAAGTCTCATATTATATTAACATGTTCGCTCCTATACGTATGTATAAGACTAAAATTACTCTTATACTTAAGGTATAAGAGTTATTTATTTATTTTTAACAATTTTTCACATTTCATAAAACCATTTAAAAAAAAGTCTCATATTTTATTAATATTAACTCTTAGATTGGAAGTATAAGACTAGATCTTGTCTTATACTTGAGGTATAAGAGTAATTACTTTCACATTTTCTTAAATACCCTATACCTAAGATATGAGACTTGCAAATGGATTTTTTATGACTCTGTTATTATAAGACCTGTGAATTGTCTCATAATATAAGAGTTATGAGGCCATTTAATGGTCTCATAACAGAGTGATGAGCCATTTTTAGGTCTCATAATAGAGTTATAAGTCCATTCACAAGTCTCATAGTTGCCTCATAAGTCCATTTTTATTTTCGTAAAAGACCTAATCTAATGTGCTTGTTTTTATGACTCTAGTTTTATGTTTTAAATGTACGTACTGTGGCTTTGGTGTCAGACTATGGTCTCATGAGGCTGTTATGAGACCTATTAATATTAACTCTTTTACATAAAGTATAAGACTTGATTTTGCCTTATACTTGAGTTATAAGAGTCTTTTTTTTTTTTCTTTTTTTTCAAAAGCCATAAAAATGTATTTTTTAAAAAAAATTAAAATTGCCTTTTGCATTCTAACCGTAAGACCCATTTTAGTCTTATAATTTAGCTGAGATATATGACTATAATTACTCTTATATCAAAAGTATAATTGTACAAAAAAGTCACAATTTTGAATTTTTTTAATCATAAAGAAATCGCATATTCTATAACTACTCCGCTCTTATATACTTATGTATAAGAATTGTAAGTACTCTTATACTTAAGGTATAAGAGTTATTTAATTTATTTTTTTCATAATTGTCAAAATATTATTAATAAATGAATTATCTAGTGTCATTTATGTAAATAAGTGCCTTAGCTGAAAGGTAATAATGAAAAATATAAAAGTTTCTCAAATACTATATTTCACAATTGAAATTTAATTCCTTTTAGGTCTTTAATTTTTTTCTTTCTAAAAATAGATTTAGATCTCTGATATTTTTTAAATCTTGTTTTTTAATTTTTTTGATATTTTTTTTACAAAATCTGATATTTTTGTCAATATTATAAAATCTCATTAATTGATTGTGAAATCTCAATTTTTGTCATTTATTTTGTCTATAGTTATCAGCATTATAATAGATATTGTTAAACTAGGAACAAATATTGCATTGGTTTAGTGGCTAAGGCCATGTCCAATAACTTAACCCCCTAAAAACATTCAACTACCTTAATATCACGACACCTCATCTTCTCTCTTCATCCACTTAATCATTCAACTACCCTCTCAACTACACCCCCACAATAAGTTAGTTTAGTTTAAAATTCAACTCCTCCCAACTCATCATTCTATACCCCACTACTTTTTATTTTATTTATAATCTTTATTTTTATGATTAATAAATAATAATTATTATTATATCATTTATATTTTAAAAATACTTCACACTTAATTAATTTTTTAAATTGCAATTAAATAAATATTAAAAATGATGATAATTATTATTAAAAAAATACTTCACACTTAAAAAGATGTTGAATTTTTTAAATAAGGGTTAATAAAGTATAATTGAAAATTATATATTGAGAAAAGAGGATTTTTTTTTTTTTTTTTGGTGTCCAAATCAAATGAAACTTACATCAATTTATAGATGAAAAAAAATGATAATTTTGGTGATTTTTTTTTTTTATATAAAAATCAATTTACTATGAAATAATTGAGCTCAAAAAATTGAGATAAAAAATTAATCCGAAAATATAAATCTTTAAAAAAGAAAAAAAAAAAAAAAAAAAAGAGCAGCAAACTCGCCTAAATGGGAGGTGTGGTGCACTCTCCTTGTGCTGGCCAATACAATTCCGCCAACGTGGATTTTCTTGGGCCCCACCAGA
>JAOWBW010000366.1:1096369-1140273 GCA_026119855.1 Campanula takesimana
ATTGTTCTTAGGCAAGAAGATAAGTTGTACATTCTCGATGGGCCTCTCCCCGCTGAACCACCGCCTACTGCCCCTAGGGTAGAAAGAGACAATTACAAGAAACATCGTAATGATTCTAGAGATGTAAGTTGTCTCATGCTTGCTGCTATGTGTTCAAAACTCCAACAAGTTTGGAACATTTGGGAAGCCTATGAGATAGGCGTGGAGTTGAGAACCATGTTTCAAGAGCAAGCTAGGCAAGAGAGGTACAAGACCATTGTTGCATTCACTACTAGTAAAATGAATGAAGGGCAACAAGTGAGTCCTCACTTTCTTAAAATGAAAGGTTATGTAGAGCACCTTGAGAAACTTGGCTATCCAATCCCATTGGAGCTAGCCACGGATCTCATTCTTAATTCATTGCCTAAAAGTTATAATCAGTTTGTAATGAATTATAACATGCATGGAATGGATAAGATGTTGGTAGTGTTGCCCTAGGCACGTTTAATAAACGTTGTAATTGTTATAATTTATTTCATATCAATAAAAGAGATGTTTTGATTATTATTGTTGTTCATGTTTACTTATAATAATCTCCGTCCCTAGTACTTGTTAAGAACTAGCATAAAGGCTAAATGATCATGGGATGATCATGTTAGATTTATGGGTACTTGTTTAGAACAAGGTACTGGACATGACCCGCTGTATGAGATTTATGTCATGGTCTATGTCGTACATATATCTCATATTAGTTATGTCATTTGAATCCTTAGACATGAAGTTATTATAGTCTTCCACTTGATGAACATTGTGTTTGACATATTCAAACGCTACTTAACACGGTAGTTATAAAGGGTATGATTGGCATAATCGGATTCCCGTTGGGAAGAATATAAGCTAAATGGATTTGTCCCTCCACGGAGAGATGTCAAGCTTGGGCCCCTCGAAGGAATGATGTTGGTGAAATGTTCGGCCGGACTCAAATGGATTGATTGGATCAATAGAATTTGAATTATCAACATATTCGGAATCGAGAAAGTATTGAACAAAACAAGTTGACTGTTTGACCATGACTTGTGTTCAATGACATCGTGGACAAAGGGATTGTGACATATTCTAAGAGGAATGCGAACTTGTATCTAGTTATACTATTTGGGTAGGTATGACGGTTTGCTAGAACCTAATCATATCTTATGGTTTCATGTTTGAATCCATTGCCAACTTAGTATAATCCTAGAGGGTCACACACAATAGAACGAATCTTTAAAAGGACTAAATTGGAATTTTGGAAATTCTGGACATTTTGAGAAGTGGGCGACCGCACAGTTTGGACTGGGCGGCCGCACACTTAGTTCAGTTTTGTACCAGTTTTGCTTCAGATAGTTGTGCGACCGCACAGAGTCTTTTGGGCGGCCGCACAACACTGTCGGATGGCAGATTCCTAATTTGATTAGGAAACGAATTTGGACGGATTTTGACACAAGTTTCCTATTTGGAATAGGTCATACTTGTGTATAAAAGACCAAATTCGGCCAGCACTTCAGCGAATGATTTTGTGAGTCTCAAAGAGTTTGAGAGAGGGTTTATTTTGTTCTAAGACATTCTTGGTTGAAGAACAAAATAATACACAAAATAAATTCTATATAGTTCTTTTGATTGTGAAAAGGTGTTTCACAATTTGGTCTAGCAACAAAGATCAAAGAAGCTCCTTTGATATTCGTTCGAAGTGTGGATACCGCTAGAGGGTGAAAATCATCATCTTCAAAGTTAGTGTTCAAGCTTTGTGATCGTGATCAAGTCTTCAAACCTCCACCAAAGACCAAGAGAATTTGATAGCCATCAAGGGTTAGTTTATCCTCTATTCAACTTGTTGTATTTGATTTAATCATATGAACAGATCCATGGCTTTGGGTTTCAAAATTTTAAATTGCTATACTCCGCTGCGCATGTATCTACGAAACCCAACAGTGGTATCAGAGCCCCGTTCATGTTGATTATTTCAATACCTAGATCATGTTATGTGTATATAAATTGTTTATGTACCTTGCATGATATGAATATGTTGGTGTTGGTGCCCTAGGCACGGTTGTTAAACGTTGTATAAGTTATCATTTTATTCATGATGATAAAGAGATAATAAGATTATTATTGTTGCTCATGTTTGCTTATAATAATCTCCGTCCCTAGAGCTTGTTAAGCACTAGTATAAATGCTAAATGATCATGGGATGATCATGTTAGATTTATGGGTACTTGTTTGGAACAAGGTACTGGACATGACCCGCGGTATGAGATTTATGTCATGGTCGATGTCATATATAAATCTCATATTATTATGTCATTTGAATCCTTAGACATGAAGTTATTATAGTCTTCCACTTGATGAACATTATGTTTGACATATTCAAACGCTGCCTTAACACGGTAGTTATAAAGGGTATGATTGGCATGATTGGATTCACGTAGGGAAGAATAATAAGCCAAATGGATTTGTCCCTCTTCGGAGAGATGTCAAGCTTGGGCCCCTCGAAGGAATGATGTTGGTGAAATGTTTGGCCAAACTCAAATGGATTGATTGGATCAATGTCATTTGGATTATCAACATATTCGGGATCGAGAAAAGTATTGAACAATACAAGTTGACTTGTTGACCATGACTTGTGTTCAATGACATCGTGGACAAAGGGATTATGACATGTTCTAAAAAGGAATGCGAACATGTATCTAGTTATACTATTTGGGTAAGGTATGACGGTTTGCTAGAACCTAATCATATCTTATGGTTTCATGTTTGAACCCATTGCCAACTTAGTGTAATCCTAGAGGGTCACACACAAATAGAACGAATCGTAAAGGACTAAATGGGAATTATGGAAAAATATCAGTGTTTGGCTCTGGCACGGTCGTGCGCCTTTAAATGGCACGGTCGTGCCATAAATCCAAACCAAGGCAAACCTGTCGACATGATTGGCACGGCCGTGCCAAATTACCAAGCACGACCGTGCCGAAAATGGGCAGCTGGGGAATTCGCGCGGACTAGATGGCACGACCGTGCCAGATTGTAGGGCACGTGTCGCGGCCCGAACCCCACGGGCCCGAGACCGCGAGCTGGACGTCGACTTAAAACCAAAACTCTAAAATATAGAAGTTAAAAATTCCATTTTGAACCAAAAGATGATAACCCAAGGTTTTACAAATCCAAGTTTAAATCAACAAAGTGCAACTAACATAAGCTCCATAGCTTATACCAAAAAGAATAGGATATACAATTCTTAATGACGTCAATAAAGGTAAAACTATCCCCAAAAGGTTATACATTTAAATAATGTAAACCGATCCATAACAACCTGCCCCAAAATCTCAATCCTCTCGACGTCCTCCTCGATCCGCGAATCCTAATCCTTTTCCTCCTGGGGGGGGGTTAAGGAAAAACAAAGATGGAAATAAACGGGGTGAGATAAAATCTCAGTAAGTTACTAATGCAACTACATGACATGCTATAATGCAATAAGCAATAAACAATGATAAATATCACATAGCATGAAACAATTAACAGTCAACAGATAGCAGCGGAAAGTAAACACATAACAAATGATATTAGCCAAGGTTTTCAAACCGGTACATCCAAATAAAGGATCGCTGCGCAGCTTCAAAAATCAACAAATCATCATCTTCATAATAGCATGAAAGCTGAAGAGAAATCCTCGGTCAGAAGCGACCAATCAACCCATCAATCAAACAAACCATCTTCATAGTAGCATAAAAGCTGAAGAGAAACCCGGTACCGGAACCAATAACAATGATAAAGTGCCACAAGGGGCGGGAGTCATGCCACAAAGTCATGCTCCAAAACGATTAGCTAGAATACCCACAACGGAGCTAGCTCATCCCAACCAAGGCCAATCTGGATGAGGACAGAAGGACCAATGGGCGATGCTATACTGGACTTGGCTTGTGCCATTATAGCATTATCCATTGCCTGACTCGATACACAAATAACCAGCTAGACTTTCATTAAATGCTAGGTAATAAATACTAGCTCGATAAACAACCTAAGGTTCCAAAGTAGGGAACCATACCAATTAATCACCATAAAGATGCAACGGTTACTCATGAAGAGTTTAACAACAACTATAACAGAGTTTCTCATGAAGAGCACAACAACGATAAACGGAATTTCTCATAAAGAGCACAACAACATTGATCATTAAAACAAGATGATTCCAAGACAAGGCACGTATCAATACAATAGTGCAACGACTATAATCCAAAATTATCCTAAACGTTTACTCATAAAGAGGTACTAGGACCATGAACACAACCATCTCATCACACCTGAAATCCCAAAATAGGAAATCAGAATGAATACACCTTAAGGTTAATCAAACCGTAGGTACTCAATTGCCAACTCACGCTTTATCTCCGTTCATAACGAACCAATCCTAAACATCCCAAACGAATCCAAAAGGTTACACTCATTAGAACTTGATCACGACAGGACTAAACCCTACACCTTGGTGTTCAATAACAACCCCCTAGGTACTATAGGTCATCGCCTAAAACCTAGACCAAGTCTTACGCGAAATTCAATTCGGTTGGAACAAATACGAACACATCATAAGATGTCCAAACAGTACTTGATCAAATTACATAACACTATTGTTCGCAAAGGAATCAATTTTAATTACTAAAGTGTTCCACGGTGTTATCTTAAGTTAATTAGAAGAAATAAACTTAAACTAGATAGCCTTAAGTCTTAAACCAAGAAAGAGAGCAAAATCCTGGTGCAGGGGGCGGGCGGGCGCCTGGAATAGGTCAGGCGCGCGCTTGAAATGGCAGAAGGTCGGGCGCTAGAAAGAGTGGGAGTAGGCGGGCGCCTGGAGGGGGTCGGGCGGGCGCCTGGTCTGGACTCCAGGTCGGGAAACAGAGCTGCAATACTAAATTTCGACCCAAATTCTCCCAAAACACCAAATACTCAAAATCAACTCCTTCTACAAGTTCTAAAATGAACCAAAACCACATTTAAGCTAAGAGGGGACCTAAATCACATCATCTAACAACTCCAATCCAAGATTAAATCCCAAAATCATAATATCACCATTTTTGCCCAAAAACTCAAATAAATTCCAAATAAATCTCAAACTCAATCAAACTTCATATATAACAACTAAAGCATTATATGAACATGAAAGGAACATTTTAGCATAAAAATGGGGGAAGAGTAACTTACTTGATAAATCTCAAAGTTGACGGAGTTCAATTCTTTTTGGTTCTACGCGATCCTATCGACGATCTAAACAAGGTTCATGTTTTAAGAAATGAGAGATTATGAGAGGAAGATGATCAAAATGTAGAGAGAAGTAGGGAAAGAAAACTTACCACAACACCAAGAGAGAGGGAGAGAGATGGCTGGGAAAAGAAAATGGAGAGAGTGAGGGAGAAGGTGAGGGAGGTGAGGGGGAGTAGGGGAATTATTCAAAACTTACACTTAGGCCCCCTCTCTCACACTACACACACAACTTACACTCCCTACTTACAACTAAGACCCAACAATACCACACTAACCCAAACAACTCGAATAAAATGCTAGGCATAATTATTATGACACATAAAGTGCACCCATAATTATTTAAATAAATAATAATTTAAATAATTAAATAAGCAAATAATTAATTAATAATCATTTAATTACTAATAAATAGAGCGTAGATTTCGGGTCGTGACATTCACTCCTCCTTAAAGAAAATTCGGCCCGAATTTTAACGAGACCTACCCGAATGATCAAGTAGCCATTAATACGATAGTTCCGACATTTCCCAAATTCCTCAATCATCCATTCTAAACCACCACGCAGTAACCTTAACTAATGTTCACCATACCACGATCTCTCGCACAACTTCCTTCAATCATAACCTTCACTACTAATTAGAATCCATAATCAAAATTGGAGAATCCCAATTGCTCCCAAACATAACTCTCGAGATATCCTAAGCCCATCTTATTCATAACCTTAATTACACTGCAAAGGTGTTTCCTTTTGTAAATCACATACTTAGTAGTATTCCCCAGAAATTTCAAAATATTACTATCTCAAGCTAAATTAGCTTTTAAAATATAAAAAGGCTAAATGAATTTCTATTTCCACAATACTCATCGAAATGGTTACATCTCTAAGGATTACCATTATAGTGCTTTCACTTGAGTTAACACCTTAAATTAATAGTACCATACAACCCCAAAATTTCTCGTACAAGGTGACCACTTAATCTATGTTACACTCTCATCCCTTCATTAATCCGGTCTTGAAGCCTAAACAATTCAATATACTCAATAGTCCGCAAAACGATCCAAATTTCATCTTCAAAAGATTTTCTCTAACTCCCATTTAAATTATAACCCGTGCTCATAACCCAAGGAAATTAACAATTCTCAAATCCTCAATAGCTAGTCCAAGTTAGTCTCTCACGCATACATTTATTAACCTAATGATACTTAGGCTCAATGGTACTACCCAAAATCATAAACTAATTAGCTAGCCTCATGCCAATAGCTCCATTACCAAATCACAATATTCTTTAATTATGCCCAAATATTGATACTCGACTTTCTTCACATACCCTTGGTCCAAATCGCTCAATGCCACCAAGGAGAGATTTAGGACCATAGAACCACTATCTAACCAAAATTCAAAATGCCTTTAACATAGATCGAGAAATTGTTACTCTCCCAAAATGTACTTATTAGTCCTTTCTAACTTAACACGCTTACCACCATTATCGATTATACATTCCACCATACACTCATTACCCATAACAATTCACGCATCCCTCCATACTAGTCAATCTCGATGTACTCACGGAGATGTACTAAAAGGAAACGAAATCTCTTAACAAGAAACCCTCGGTTGAATCCTCAACTTTTACAACCCAACCGTTACAATATGGATATTGTTCTAAATATTAGCATTACAACCTTGTACCACAACAACCCAAATTAACCCAAGCTCCTCCCCAAACACTAGGTACTATTCGGAAGAAAATGAAAATCTTACGAATGATAAATACACCCAACAAATTGACCGAAACTAAATACTCGGATTTCAATTAAGAAAAGATAGGTATAACTTTTACCCAAAGGAACGGTCTCAAACAGTTTTAAGAAATTAGGAATGGAGATTACATCAATCCCCCTACAACAATAGACTAAAGCAATAGTAACATCAAAATCTTGTAATAGCAACATGGCTAATTAGCAGGTGAGACAAAAACCATACTTAAGCACATCATAAGCACATAAGACTTCATCTGATAACCTAAACTCCTCCATAGGAGTAGACACCTACAACACATAAGTCAAAGACTCAGAAGTAATAAATGCAACTAATGCACATAAACACATAGATGCGATGATCCTAAAATGCACGCGCTCGCTCTCACGACGCAAAATAATACCTCTTGAAATTTATCCGTTACCTGGTGAGTGCTGATTGGTCGCAATTACTCTGCCCTATACCTTAGGGTTCCCCGAAGCATCCCTCTTCTGACCCGGTGAAGTACTGGTTCCTGATCCTGATGCTTGAACCTTAAACCTCGGACAGTCTTTTATGAAGTGACCCAGTTGACCACAATTGATACATTTTCCTTGCTTTTTCCAACACTTATCCTCCAAATGGCCTTCCCTCTGACAGTAAGTGCAAAGCCACCTACCTTGTTTCCCTTGTTTCCCCGGAGTAGTACTCGGATTCCCAAGCGCGGGTTGTTCCTTAAACTGAGATGGTGCTCCCAAATTACCTCGGTTATCTGAACGGTGATGTGGTTGAGATTTAGCATGGCTTACTTGTTTACCCGTATTTGCAACCTCGGTCTTCCTTTTATGCTCCCCAATATCTTGCTCGATCAAGTACGCCCGATCTACCGCATTCTGAAATGTCACAATCCTCTGGGCTATAAGTTGAGTACGAATAGAAGTCTTCAAACCCCGGATGAATCTCATAGCCTTCTGTTCTTCGGTCCTCACAAGATAGTCACAATACCGGGCTAATTCTATGAACTTAGCCGAGTATTGAGCTATAGACAACAAACCTTGCTCCAAGTTGAGAAGCTCGATCTCCTTTCGGTTTTGATCCACTACCGGAATAAAATGCTCCTTGAACTTTCGCACAAACAATTCCCAAGCATACACGGTGCGAGTATCATCCCAAGTAGCTTTAACACCCTTCCACCAGTGCTCGGCGGCACCCACAAGTTTATAAGCCGCAAACCGGACCTTGTCTTCATCGGTGCAACCAAAGACGTCATAAATTTTCTCCATCGACTCAATCCATAGCTCGGCCTTCCTTACATCGGGTTCCCCATTGAACTCAACCGGTTTCAATTTCAGAAATTGTTCCAATCCATAGCGGGGTGGTGGTGCTTGTTCTACCCTCGGACCTTGATCATGTATGGCCTTCATGGCCGCCTCAAACATGCCCTGAAACATTGCACGGGCTTCATCCCTTGTTTCATTCTGATTTTCATTACCGGTATTACTTTCACCACTTCTCCTTCGAGCCATTTCAAACAAGTACCTGCATAAAACAACAATTGTTACTCACTCCAAACACACTACCCTCCTAGGTCATACTAATCCACCTATCCTTATACATAGAGCTAAACCGGGCTCTGATACCAACTGTCGCGGCCCGAACCCCACGGGCCCGAGACCGCGAGCTGGACGTCGACTTAAAACCAAAACTCTAAAATATAGAAGTTAAAAATTCCATTTTGAACCAAAAGATGATAACCCAAGGTTTTACAAATCCAAGTTTAAATCAACAAAGTGCAACTAACATAAGCTCCATAGCTTATACCAAAAGAATAGGATATACAATTCTTAATGACGTCAATAAAGGTAAAACTATCCCAAAAGGTTATACATTTAAATAATGTAAACCGATCCATAACAACCTGCCCCAAAATCTCAATCCTCTCGACGTCCTCCTCGATCCGCGAATCCTAATCCTTTTCCTCCTGGGGGGGGGGTTAAGGAAAAACAAAGATGGAAATAAACGGGGTGAGATAAAATCTCAGTAAGTTACTAATGCAACTACATGACATGCTATAATGCAATAAGCAATAAACAATGATAAATATCACATAGCATGAAACAATTAACAGTCAACAGATAGCAGCGGAAAGTAAACACATAACAAAGGATATTAGCTAAGGTTTTCAAACCGGTACATCCAAATAAAGGATCGCTGCGCAGCTTCAAAAATCAACAAATCATCATCTTCATAATAGCATGAAAGCTGAAGAGAAATCCTCGGTCAGAAGCGACCAATCAACCCATCAATCAAACAAACCATCTTCATAGTAGCATAAAAGCTGAAGAGAAACCCGGTACCGGAACCAATAACAATGATAAAGTGCCACAAGGGGCGGGAGTCATGCCACAAAGTCATGCTCCAAAACGATTAGCTAGAATACCCACAACGGAGCTAGCTCATCCCAACCAAGGCCAATCTGGATGAGGACAGAAGGACCAATGGGCGATGCTATACTGGACTTGGCTTGTGCCATTATAGCATTATCCATTGCCTGACTCGATACACAAATAACCAGCTGGACTTTCATTAAATGCTAGGTAATAAATACTAGCTCGATAAACAACCTAAGGTTCCAAAGTAGGGAACCATACCAATTAATCACCATAAAGATGCAACGGTTACTCATGAAGAGTTTAACAACAACTATAACAGAGTTTCTCATGAAGAGCACAACAACGATAAACGGAATTTCTCATAAAGAGCACAACAACATTGATCATTAAAACAAGATGATTCCAAGACAAGGCACGTATCAATACAATAGTGCAACGACTATAATCCAAAATTATCCTAAACGTTTACTCATAAAGAGGTACTAGGACCATGAACACAACCATCTCATCACACCTGAAATCCCAAAATAGGAAATCAGAATGAATACACCTTAAGGTTAATCAAACCGTAGGTACTCAATTGCCAACTCACGCTTTATCTCCGTTCATAACGAACCAATCCTAAACATCCCAAACAAATCCAAAAGGTTACACTCATTAGAACTTGATCACGACAGGACTAAACCCTACACCTTGGTGTTCAATAACAACCCCTAGGTACTATAGGTCATCGCCTAAAACCTAGACCAAGTCTTACGCGAAATTCAATTCGGTTGGAACAAATACGAACACATCATAAGATGTCCAAACAGTACTTGATCAAATTACATAACACTATTGTTCGCAAAGGAATCAATTTTAATTACTAAAGTGTTCCACGGTGTTATCTTAAGTTAATTAGAAGAAATAAACTTAAACTAGATAGCCTTAAGTCTTAAACCAAGAAAGAGAGCAAAATCCTGGTGCAGGGGGCGGGCGGGCGCCTGGAATAGGTCAGGCGCGCGCTTGAAATGGCAGAAGGTCGGGCGCTAGAAAGAGTGGGAGTAGGCGGGCGCCTGGAGGGGGTCGGGCGGGCGCCTGGTCTGGACTCCAGGTCGGGAAACAGAGCTGCAATACTAAATTTCGACCCAAATTCTCCCAAAACACCAAATACTCAAAATCAACTCCTTCTACAAGTTCTAAAATGAACCAAAACCACATTTAAGCTAAGAGGGGACCTAAATCACATCATCTAACAACTCCAATCCAAGATTAAATCCCAAAATCATAATATCACCATTTTTGCCCAAAAACTCAAATAAATTCCAAATAAATCTCAAACTCAATCAAACTTCATATATAACAACTAAAGCATTATATGAACATGAAAGGAACATTTTAGCATAAAAATGGGGGAAGAGTAACTTACTTGATAAATCTCAAAGTTGACGGAATTCAATTCTTTTTGGTTCTACGCGATCCTATCGACGATCTAAACAAGGTTCATGTTTTAAGAAATGAGAGATTATGAGAGGAAGATGATCAAAATGTAGAGAGAAGTAGGGAAAGAAAACTTACCACAAAACCAAGAGAGAGGGAGAGAGATGGCTGGGAAAAGAAAATGGAGAGAGTGAGGGAGAAGGTGAGGGAGGTGAGGGGGAGTAGGGGAATTATTCAAAACTTACACTTAGGCCCCCTCTCTCACACTACACACACAACTTACACTCCCTACTTACAACTAAGACCCAACAATACCACACTAACCCAAACAACTCGAATAAAATGCTAGGCATAATTATTATGACACATAAAGTGCACCCATAATTATTTAAATAAATAATAATTTAAATAATTAAATAAGCAAATAATTAATTAATAATCATTTAATTACTAATAAAATAGAGCGTAGATTTCGGGTCGTGACAGCACGACCGTGCCAGTCAAGTCGGCCAGAATTCCTTGTTGCCTAATTTGGTGATGGGATTTAGGTTTCCTAAGTCCTTAAGGGTTAAGGATTAGGACCTATTTAAGGATCCTTTCAGCAGTCATTAAGCACATGATTATGAGTGCCTCCATAAGGTTTTGAGAGGTTATTTTCTTGTTCTAAGATCCCAAAAGTGAAGAACAAGAATATTCATAATTCCATATAGTTCTTACAATTGTGAAAGCGTGTTTCATAATTTGGTCTAGCAACCAAGATCAAGTGTTCTTGATATTCGTTCGTGGTGTGGATACCGCTAGAGGGTGAAACTTATCATCTTCATAAGTTCGTGATTCTTGCGTTGTTCATGATCAAGATTTCAAGCCTCCATCGAATTCAAGGTTGCAAAATCAAAGGCATCAAGGGTTAGTATTCTAGTATTCATTATGTTGTATTTGACTTAATCATATGAATGGATCTATGGGCTTTGGGTTTCATAAATTTTAAATGCTTAATTCCGCTGCGCATGTTACTTCGAAACCCAACAGAATATTGGAATATGTGATGTTTATGTGTTATGTGATTTTTTGTGGTTTATTGTTTTACAACTTTAATCGCACGATTCAATCGCAATAAATAAATTATGGTGGATTCAGAATTGTTGGTTATTAATTTTTGATTGGATCAAAGTTTTAATAATCGGGGGAAAAACAATTTTGAGACAAAATTTTCGAACTTAAAATTCTGCACATTCTGATGTCTCCGGGCGACCGCACAAAATTCCTTGGGCGGCCGCACAGTTTTGGACGACCGCACAGGGGTTTTTGGGCGGCCGCACAAGGGGATCAGAAGGTCTGATTTTGCTCAATAATCAGAATTTGGAATTTTCGAAAGGTTCAACAAAACCAGTAACAGAACCAATCCAGACCTGCTGATCTGGAATGGGTTTTGGGTAGTTGGTTTGTGTGTGGATCTTGGGGTTTGATTTTCCTATTTGTTTTAGTCTTGTGATTCTAAGATTGGTTCAAGGTTTGGATGGCTAATCTGCGTTCATCGAGATTGTGTTTCCCAAACTTGATCGCAATCAAAGTTTCAAAGATGAAACGAAGTTAGAATTATGAAGAGTTCATAATTGCTAAAATTGAGAAACAAAGTTCTTGATTCAAAGTTTGGAGATCCATGTGGAATTGTGAATGCAATTGGCCTACGTTCATCGAGACCATCTATTGCTTAGTTTCGGCCACATGGACTACTTTCTTGGTTTCTTGAATTAGTGCGGGATTGTGGTTGCCTAATGGCTTAGTTCGACCGCACTTCTTGTTGTCTTGATTCGGAAATAATAACCGAAGTTGAAATAGTCTCATCCTCATAATTATAGAGAAACTAATGACACATAAATATCATGCTTAAATTAATGAGATTAATTTAGTGGCTAAACTTGATGTGTAACATGTTTATATTATGTGCTCATAAATGTGTTATATGCTATATGTGATGAACCTTCAAAGAAAGTTTTAAGTCTTTTATTGTCATGCCATGATTAAAACACTTGTTAGTACATAAGTGACTCTAATGTAGATTCGCCCTAGCGAGATGCATTAAATTTATTTATGTATGAGCAAGATAGATAATGTGGGCACGCCCTAGCGGGACACATTAACTATGCGTTTAAAATGGTTAGACTTAATTGGGCGTCAAAACAGTTTTGGGCTAGGCAAAGATGAGGTTTAACATGCTTTTTGAAATTGGATTTCTTAAAGAATCTCATAAAAGGAACTAAGAGTCATATGAGATATGATTGACAAGAGTTGTCTACCTAATTAATTTGATTTTGTGTAATCCGCCTTAGCGGACTTGAAATTAAATTAAAGTTGGATCTTAACCCATTTAAATTATATTATACATTGGATGTATATGAAGGTTATATGATTTAGTGGGAGTATTTTGTTTGAAAAATACACTATTTATCTCTTTAATGAAAATCGGTACTTATTAAATTTTGGATTTTTTTTGCATATTTGTATATAATGACTAATAACACTCAATCAATGTCGTTGCGATCGATCCTTGAGAAGGATAAGCTCGAAGAGAATGGTACCAACTTTATGGATTGGATCCGTAGCGTAAGAATTGTTCTTAGGCAAGAAGATAAGTTGTACATTCTCGATGGGCCTCTCCCTGCTGAACCACCGCCTACTGCCCCTAGGGTAGAAAGAGACAATTACAAGAAACATCGTAATGATTCTAGAGATGTAAGTTATCTCATGCTTGCTGCTATGTGTTCAAAACTCCAACAAAGTTTGGAACATTTGGAAGCCTATGAGATAGGCGTGGAGTTGAGAACCATGTTTCAAGAGCAAGCTAGGCAAGAGAGGTACAAGACCATTGTTGCATTCACTACTAGTAAAATGAATGAAGGGCAACAAGTGAGTCCTCACTTTCTTAAAATGAAAGGTTATTTAGAGCACCTTGAGAAACTTGGCTATCCAATCCCATTGGAGCTAGCCACGGATCTCATTCTTAATTCATTGCCTAAAAGTTATAATCAGTTTGTGATGAATTATAACATGCATGGAATGGATAAGAATCTCTCTGAGTTGCATGGGATGCTCAAAACTGCAGAGATGAAAATTGTGGAGAAAGGTTCTCCCGTGCTCTTGGTTCATGATGGGAAGAAGGCTGGTGCCAAAGGAAAGGGTAAGGCAAAAGTTGTCAAACCCAAAATAAGCAAGGCAAAGGTTGCCAAGGCTTCTGAGGCAAAACCTGATTCACAAAAGGATGCAATCTGTTTCCATTGTCAAGAAATTGGTCATTGGAAACGTAATTGCAAGGCTTTCTTGGAAGAGCAAAAGAAGAAGTAGAGCAGCAAGGCTGCGTCGACTTCAGGTATCTATATGATAGATATTCTCCTTTCTACCACTGATTCTTGGGTATTGGATACCGGATGTGGTTCTCACATTTGTCTAAATGTGCAGGGACTAAAGAATAGGAGACTGCTTAAAGAAGGTGAAGTAGATCTACGCGTGGGGAATGGAGCAAGAGTTGCTGCATTAGCCGTAGGGACTTATGAAGTCACTTTACCTTCCGGATTAATTCTTGTTTTGAACAATTGTTATTATGTTCCGGATTTAAGCAGAAATATTATTTCAATTTCTTGTTTGGATAATGAAGGTTTTAAGTTTCTTATTGAGAATAAGAAATTTTTTATTTATTTAAATGATGTGCTTTATGGTATTGCTAATTCATTTAATAGCCTTTATATCTTGGATGTCAAGAATGAAAATAATGTCTATCATGTAAATAAGAAATCTAAACCTAATGATGTAAATCATACTTATTTGTGGCATTGCCGTCTTGGTCATATTAATGAGAAGCGTATCTCAAAACTCCATGGGGACGGACTTTTAGGTTCATGAGACCTCGAGTCATATGATACTTGTGAGTCGTGTCTTCTTGGAAAAATGACTAAGACACCTTTTACCAAGCTAGGTGAAAGGGCAAGCGACTTATTGGGGTTGATACATTCCGATGTATGCGGACCATTAAGTACCAATGCTAGGGGAGGATTTCAATACTTCATAACCTTCACTGATGATTATAGTAGATTTGGGTATGTTTACCTAATGAAACATAAAAGTGAAGTATTTGAGATATTTAGAATATTTCAAAATGAAGTAGAAAAACAACTTGGCAAAAGTATAAAGGCACTTCGATCAGATCGAGGTGGTGAATACTTGAGCCAAGAATTTGATGATCATCTAAAGAATTGTGGAATAGTTTCACAATTGACTCCGCCCGGAACACCACAATGGAATGGTGTGTCTGAGAGGAGAAATCGGACTTTGTTAGACATGGTTCGATCAATGATGAGTCAAGTTGATCTTCCAATATCCTTTTGGGGGTACGCCCTAGAAACCGCTGCTTTCACACTAAATCAAGTTCCAACTAAATCGGTTCCAAAGACTCCATATGAGATGTGGAGTGGAAAGAAACCTAGTTTATCTTTCATGAGGATTTGGGGTTGCGAAGTTTATGTCAAGAGACTTATCTCTGACAAACTAGCACACAAATCCGATAAATGTATTTTCGTGGGATATCCTAAGGAAACTAAAGGATATTACTTTTACAACCGTGAGGACAACAAAGTGTTTGTTGCCCGAACTGGTGTCTTTCTAGAGAAAGAGTTTCTCTCCAAAGAAATCAGTAGGAGTAAAATAAATCTTGAAGAAATTCAAGACCCAGAAAATATCATTGAACCAATAGTGGAACAAGAACAAGAACCACAAGGAGTTGTTGACTATTCAAAATACACAAGTAACTCGCAAATCTAGTAGGTTACGATCCGAGCCCGAGAGATATGGATTTCTCGTAACGGATAGTAATGAGGTAGAAGTCATTGAAAATGATGAACCGTCAACCTACCAAGAGGCGATGTCTTCTCCTGATTCGGACAAGTGGCTTGGAGCCATGGAATCCGAATTGCAATCCATGGAAGACAATCAAGTTTGGAATATGATTGATGCGCCCGAAGGTGTAAAAACCATAGGATGCAAATGGGTCTTCAAGAAGAAGACTGACATGGATGGAAGGTGCATACTTACAAAGCTAGGCTTGTAGCGAAGGGTTATAGGCAAGTTCATGGTATTGACTATGATGAGACCTTTTCACCCGTAGCAATGATCAAGTCTATAAGAATTTTGCTTGCCATTGCCGCATATTATGACTATGAAATATGGCAGATGGACGTCAAAACCGCTTTCCTGAATGGAAAACTCCAAGAGGATGTGTATATGACACAACCAGAAGGTTTTGAACAAGATTCTAAGGTATGCAAATTGCAAAGATCCATCTATGGATTGAAGCAAGCTTCAAGGAGTTGGAATCTCCGTTTTGATGAATCGGTCAAAGAGTTTGGCTTCATCAAAAACGAAGATGAGCCTTGTGTATACAAGAAGATTAGTGGGAGCATAGTGCTATTCCTTATTTTATACGTGGATGACATATTGCTCATTAGAAACGACATTCCTACACTTCAGTCTGTGAAGACTTGGTTAGGAAAGTGCTTCGCGATGAAAGATATGGGTGAAGCCGCATATATTCTTGGCATTAAGATCTATAGAGATAGATCAAGGAGGCTACTTGGTTTAAGCCAAAGTACATACATTGACAAGGTCATTAGAAGATTCCGTATGGAAAATTCTAAGAGAGGAACTTTGCCCGTGTTACATGGAATTTCTCTAAGCAAGACTCAATGTCCTAAGACAAAAGATGAGCGTGAGAAAATGAATGATGTTCCATATGCTTCGGCAATTGGGTCCATCATGTATGCCATGATTTGTACTAGGCCGATGTATCTTATGCTTTGAGCATGACAAGTAGATACCAATCCGACCCTGGCGAAAATCACTGGATAGCTGTAAAAGCGATTCTTAAGTACTTGAGAAGAACTAAAGACTCGTTTTTGGTCTATGGAGGAATAGAAGATGATCTCGTTGTAAATGCTTACACGGATGCAAGCTTCCAAACCGACAAAGATGATAGCCGATCGCAATCAGGTTTTGTGTTTATGTTAAATGGTGGAGCTGTAAGCTGGAAGAGTTCCAAGCAAAGTACAACCGCTGATTCTACAATAGAAGCTGAGTATATTGCTGCATCGGATGCTGCAAAGGAAGCTGTTTGGATTAAGAAGTTCATAACTGAACTTGAAGTGGTTCCTAGTATTGCTAATCCAATAGACCTTTATTGCGATAATAATGGTGCTATTGCTCAAGCAAAGGAACCAAGAGCACATCAGAAATCCAAACACATACTTAGGTGTTTTCATATCATTCGAGAGATCGTTGATAGGGGAGACGTAAATATATGCAGAGTACCTACTGATGACAATGTTGCGGACCCGCTAACAAAGGGACTTCCACAAGCTAAACATGATGGTCATGTTAGGTCTATGGGTATTAGATACATGGGAGATTGGGCCTAGGGCAAGTGGGAGATTGTTGGTAGTGGTGCCCTAGGCACGTTTAATAAACGTTGTAATTGTTATCATTTATTTCATATCAATAAAAGAGATGTTTTGATTATTATTGTTGTTCATGTTTACTTATAATAATCTCCGTCCCTAGTACTTGTTAAGCACTAGCATAAAGGCTAAATGATCATGGGATGATCATGTTAGATTTATGGGTACTTGTTTGGAACAAGGTACTGGACATGACCCGCTGTATGAGATTTATGTCATGGTCTATGTCGTACATATATCTCATATTAGTTATGTCATTTGAATCCTTAGACATGAAGTTATTATAGTCTTCCACTTGATGAACATTGTGTTTGACATATTCAAACGCTACCTTAACACGGTAGTTATAAAGGGTATGATTGGCATAATCGGATTCCCGTTGGGAAGAATAATAAGCTAAATGGATTTGTCCCTCCACGGAGAGATGTCAAGCTTGGGCCCCTCGAAGGAATGATGTGGGTGAAATGTTCGGCCGGACTCAAATGGATTGATTGGATCAATAGCATTTGAATTATCAACATATTAGGAATCGAGAAAGTATTGAACAAAACAAGTTGACTGTTTGACCATGACTTGTGTTCAATGACATCGTGGACAAAGGGATTGTGACATATTCTAAGAGGAATGCGAACTTGTATCTAGTTATACTATTTGGGTAGGTATGACAGTTTGCTAGAACCTAATCATATCTTATGGTTTCATGTTTGAATCCATTGCCAACTTAGTATAATCCTAGAGGGTCACACACAATAGAACGAATCTTTAAAAGGACTAAATTGGAATTTTGGAAATTCTGGACATTCTGAGAAGTTGGCGACCGCACAGTTTGGACTGTGCGGCCGCACACTTAGTTTAGTTTTATTCCAGTTTTGCTTCAGATAGTTGTGCGACCGCACAGAGTCTTTTGGGCGGCCGCACAACACTGTCGGATGGCAGATTCCTAATTTGATTAGGAAACGAATTTTGGACGGATTTTGACACAAGTTTCCTATTTGGAATAGGTCATACTTGTGTATAAAAGACCAAATTCGGCCAGCACTTCAGCGAATGATTTTGTGAGTCTCAAAGAGTTTAAGAGAGGGTTTATTTTGTTCTAAGACATTCTTGGTTGAAGAACAAAATTATACACAAAATAAAATTCATATAGTTCTTTTGATTGTGAAAAGGTGTTTCACAATTTGGTCTAGCAACCAAGATCAAAGAAGCTCCTTTGATATTCGTTCGAAGTGTGGATACCGCTAGAGGGTGAAAATCATCATCTTCAAAGTTCGTGTTCAAGCTTTGTGATCGTGATCAAGTCTTCAAACCTCCACCAAAGACCAAGAGAATTTGATAGCCATCAAAGGTTAGTTTTATCCTCTATTCAACTTGTTGTATTTGATTTAATCATATGAACAGATCCATGGCTTTGGGTTTCAAAATTTTAAATTGCTATACTCCGCTGCGCATGTATCTATGAAACCCAACATAAGAATCTCTCTGAGTTGCATGGGATGCTCAAAACTGCAGAGATGAAAATTATGGAGAAAGGTTCTCCCGTGCTCTTGGTTCATGATGGGAAGAAGGCTAGTGCGAAAGGAAAGGGTAAGAAAGTTGTCAAACCCAAGATAAGCAAGGCAAAGGTTGCCAAGGCTTCTGAGGCAAAACCTGATTCACAAAAGGATGCAATCTGTTTCCATTGTCAAGAAATTGGTCATTGGAAACGTAATTGCAAGGCTTTCTTGGAAGAGCAAAAGAAGAAGAAGAGCAGCAAGGCTGCGTCGACTTCAGGTATCTATATGTTAGATATTCTCCTTTCTACCACTGATTCTTGGTATTGGATACCGGATGTGGTTCTCACATTTGTCTAAATGTGCAGGGACTAAAGAATAGGAGACTGCTTAAAGAAGGTGAAGTAGATCTACGCGTGGGGAATGGAGCAAGAGTTGCTGCATTAGCCGTAGGGACTTATGAAGTCACTTTACCTTCCGGATTAATTCTTGTTTTGAACAATTGTTATTATGTTTCGGATTTAAGCAGAAATATTATTTCAATTTCTTGTTTGGATAATGAAGGTTTTAAGTTTCTTATTGAGAATAAGAAATTTTCTATTTATTTAAATGATATGCTTTATGGTATTGATAATTCATTTAATGGCCTTTATATCTTGGATGTCAAGAATGAAAATAATGTCTATCATGTAAATAAGAAATCTAAACCTAATGATGTAAATCATACTTATTTGTGGCATTGCCGTCTTGGTCATATTAATGAGAAGCGTATCTCAAAACTCCATGGGGACGGACTTTTGGGTTCATGTGACTTAGAGTCATATGATACTTGTGAGTCGTGTCTTCTTGGAAAAATGACTAAGACACCTTTTACCAAGTTGGGTGAAAGGGCAAGCGACTTATTGGGGTTGGTACATTCCGATGTATGCGGACCATTAAGTAGCAATGCTAGGGGAGGATTTCAATACTTCATAACCTTCACTGACGATTATAGTAGATTTGGGTATGTTTACCTAATGAAACATAAAAGTGAAGCATTCGAGATATTTAGAATATTTCAAAATGAAGTAGAAAAACAACTTGGCAAAAGTATAAAGGCACTTCGATCAGATCGAGGTGGAGAATACTTGAGTCAAGAATTTGATGATCATCTAAAGAATTGTGGAATAGTTTTACAATTGACTCCACCCGGAACACCACAATGGAATGGTGTGTCCGAGAGGAGAATCGGACTTTGTTAGACATGGTTCGATCAATGATGAGTAAAGTTGATCTTCCAATATCCTTTTGGGGTTACGCTCTAGAAACCGCTGCTTTCACACTAAATCGTGTTCCAACTAAATCGGTTCAAAAGACTCCATATGAGATGTGGAGCGGAAAGAAGCCTTATCTATCTTTCATGAAGATTTGGGGTTGTGAAGTTTTTGTCAAAAGACTTATCTCAGACAAACTTGCACACAAATCTGATAAATGTATTTTCGTGGGATATCCTAAGGAAACTAAAGGATATTACTTTTACAACCGAGAGGACAACAAAGTGTTTGTTGCCCGAACTGGTGTCTTTCTAGAGAAAGAGTTTCTCTCCAAAGAAATCAGTGGGAGTACAATAAATCTTGAAGAAATTCGAGACCCAGAAAATAACATTGAACCAATAGTGGAACAAGAACAAGAACCACAAGTAGTTGTGGAACCTGTTCAAAATACACAAGCATCTCGCAGATCTAGTAGGTTACGATCCGAGCCCGAGAGATATGGATTTCTCGTAACGGATATTAATGAGGTAGAAATCATTGAGAATGATGAACCGTCAACCTACCAAGAGGCGATGTCTTCTCCTGATTCGGACAAGGGGCTTGGAGCCATGGAATCCGAATTGCAATCCATGCAAGACAATCAAGTTTGGAATTTGATTGATGCGCCCGAAGGTGTAAAAACCATAAGATGCAAATGGGTCTTCAAGAAGAAGACTGACATGGATGGGAAGGTGCATACTTACAAAGCTAGGCTTATCGCGAAGGGTTATAGGCAAGTTCATGGTATTGACTATGATGAGACCTTTTCACCCGTAGCAATGATCAAGTCTATAAGAATTTTGCTTGCCATTGCCGCCTATCATGACTATGAAATATGGCAGATGGACGTCAAAACCGCTTTCCTGAATGGAAAACTCCAAGAGGATGTGTATATGACACAACCAGAAGGTTTTGAACAAGATTCTAAGGTATGCAAATTGTAAAGATCCATCTATGGATTGAAGCAAGCTTCAAGGAGTTGGAATCTCCGTTTTGATGAATCGGTCAAAGAGTTTGGTTTCATTAAGAACGAAGATGAGCCTTGTGTATACAAGAAGATTAGTGGGAGCATAGTGCTATTCCTTATTTTATACGTGGATGACATATTGCTCGTTGGAAACGACATTCCTACACTTCAGTCTGTGAAGACTTGGTTAGGAAAGTGCTTCGCAATGAAAGATATGGGTGAAGCCGCATATATTCTTGGCATTAAGATCTATAGAGATAGATCAAGGAGGCTACTTGGTTTAATCCAAAGTACATACATTGACTAGGTCATTAGAAGATTCTGTATGGAAAATTCTAAGAGAGGCACCTTGCCCGTGTTACATGGAGTTTCTCTAAGCAAGACTCAATGTCCTAAGACAAACGATGAGCGTGAGAAATTGAATGATGTTCCATATGCTTCGGCAATTGGGTCCATCATGTATGCCATGATTTGTACTAGGCCGGATGTATCTTATGCTTTGAGCATAACAAGTAGATACCAATCCGACCCTGGCGAAAATCGCTGGATAGCTCTAAAAGCGATTCTTAAGTACTTGAGAAGAACTAAAGACTCGTTTTTGGTTTATGGAGGAATGGAAGATGATCTCGTTGTAAATGCTTACACGGATGCAAGCTTCCAAACCGACAAAGATGATACCCGATCGCAATCGGGTTTTGTGTTTATGTTAAATGGTGGAGCTGTAAGCTGGAAGAGTTCCAAGCAAAGTACAACCGCTGATTCTATAACAGAAGCTGAGTATATTGCTGCATCGGATGCTGCAAAAGAAGCTGTTTGGATTAAGAAGTTCATAACTGAACTTGAAGTGGTTCCTGTTGGGTTTCGTAGATACATGCGCAGCGGAGTATAGCAATTTAAAATTTTGAAACCCAAAGCCATGGATCTGTTCATATGATTAAATCAAATACAACAAGTTGAATAGAGGATAAAACTAACCCTTGATGGCTATCAAATTCTCTTGGTCTTTGGTGGAGGTTTGAAGACTTGATCACGATCACAAAGCTTGAACACGAACTTTGAAGATGATGATTTTCACCCCCTAGCGGTATCCACACTTCGAACGAATATCAAAGGAGCTTCTTTGATCTTGGTTGCTAGACCAAATTGTGAAACACCTTTTCACAATCAAAAGAACTATATAGAATTTATTTTGTGTATTATTTTGTTCTTCAACCAAGAATGTCTTAGAACAAAATAAACCCTCTCTCAAACTCTTTGAGACTCACAAAATCATTCGCTGAAGTGCTGGCCGAATTTGGTCTTTTATACACAAGTATGACCTATTCCAAATAGGAAACTTGTGTCAAAATCCGTCCAAAATTCGTTTCCTAATCACATAAGGAATCTGCCACCCGACAGTGTTGTGCGGCCGCCCAAAAGACTCTGTGCGGTCGCACAACTATCTGAAGCAAAACTGGTACAAAACTGAACTAAGTGTGCGGCCGCCCAGTCCAAACTGTGTGGTCGCCCACTTCTCAGAATGTCCACAATTTCCAAAATTCCAATATAGTCCTTTTAAAGATTCGTTCTATTGTGTGTGACCCTCTAGGATTATACTAAGTTGGCAATGGATTCAAACATGAAACCATAAGATATGATTAGGTTCTAGCAAACCGTCATACCTAACCAAATAGTATAACTAGATACAAGTTCGCATTCCTCTTAGAATATGTCACAATCCCTTTGTCCACGATGTCATTGAACACAAGTCATGGTCAAACAGTCAACTTGTTTTTTTCAATACTTTTTCGATTCCGAATATGTTGATAATTCAAATGCTATTGATCCAATTAATCCATTTGAGTCCGGCCGAACATTTCACCAACATCATTCCTTCGAGGGGCCCAAGCTTGACATCTATCCGTGGAGGGACAAATCCATTTAGCTTATTATTCTTCCCAACGGGAATCTGATTATGCCAATCATACCCTTTATAACTACCGTGTTAAGGTAGCGTTTGAATATGTCAAACACAATGTTCATCAAGTGGAAGACTATAATAACTTCATGTCTAAGGATTCAAATGACATAACTAATATGAGATATATGTACGACATAGACCATGACATAAATCTCATACAGCGGGTCATGTCTAGTACCTTGTTCCAAACAAGTACCCATAAATCTAACATGATCATCCCATGATCATTTAGCCTTTATGCTAGTGCTTAACATGTACTAGGGATGGAGATTATTATAAGTAAACATGAACAACAATAATAATCAAAACATCTCTTTTATTGATATGAAATAAATGATAACAATTACAACGTTTATTAAACATGCCTAGGGCACCACTACCAACAATCTCCCACTTGCCCTAGGCCCAATCTCCCATGTATCTAATACCCATGGACCTAACATGACCATCATGTTTAGCTTGTGGAAGTCCCTTTGTTAGCGGGTCCGCAACATTGTCATCAGTAGGTACTCTGCATATATTTACGTCTCCCCTATCAACGATCTCTCGAATGATATGAAAACGCCTAAGTATGTGTTTGGATTTCTGATGTGCTCTTGGTTCCTTTGCTTGAGCAATAGCACCATTATTATCGCAATAAAGGTCTATTGGATTAGCAATACTAGGAACCACTTCAAGTTCAGTTATGAACTTCTTAATCTAAACAGCTTCCTTTGCAGCATCCGATGCAGCAATATACTCAGCTTCTGTTGTAGAATCAGCAGTTGTACTTTGCTTGGAACTCTTCCAGCTTACAGCTCCACCATTTAACATAAACACAAAACCCGATTACGATCGGCTATCATCTTTGTCGGTTTGGAAGCTTGCATCCGTGTAAGCATTTACAACGAGATCATCTTCCATTCCTCCATAGACCAAAAACGAGTCTTTAGTTCTTCTCAAGTACTTAAGAATCGCTTTTACAGCTATCCAGTGATTTTCGCCAGGGTCGGATTGGTATCTACTTGTCATGCTCAAAGCATAAGATACATCCGGCCTAGTACAAATCATGGCATACATGATGGACCCAATTGCCGAAGCATATGGAACATCATTCATTTTCTCACACTCATCTTTTGTCTTAGGACATTGAGTCTTGCTTAGAGAAATTCCATGTGACACGGGCAAGGTGCCTCTCTTAGAATTTTCCATACGGAATCTTCTAATGACCTTGTCAATGTATGTACTTTGGCTTAAACCAAGTAGCCTCCTTGATCTATCTCTATAGATCTTAATGCCAAGAATATATGCGGCTTCACCCATATCTTTCATCGCGAAGCACTTTCCTAACCAAGTCTTCACAGACTGAAGTGTAGGAATGTCGTTTCCAATGAGCAATATGTCATCCACGTATAAAATAAGGAATAGCACTATGCTCCCACTAATCTTCTTGTATACACAAGGCTCATCTCCGTTTTTGATGAAACCAAACTCTTTGACCGATTCATCAAAATGGAGATTCCAACTCCTTGAAGCTTGCTTCAATCCATAGATGGATCTTTGCAATTTGCATACCTTAGAATCTTGTTCAAAACCTTCTGGTTGTGTCATATACACATCCTCTTGGAGTTTTCCATTCAGGAAAGCGGTTTTGACGTCCATCTGCCATATTTCATAGTCATGATATGCGGCAATGGCAAGCAAAATTCTTATAGACTTGATCATTGCTACGGGTGAAAAGGTCTCATCATAGTCAATACCATGAACTCGCCTATAACCCTTCGCTACAAGCCTAGCTTTGTAAGTATGCACCTTCCCATCCATGTCAGTCTTCTTCTTGAAGACCCATTTGCATCCTATGGTTTTTACACCTTCGGGCGCATCAATCAAATTCCAAACTTGATTGTCTTGCATGGATTGCAATTCGGATTCCATGGCTCCAAGCCAATTGTCTGAATCAGGAGAAGACATCGCCTCTTGGTAGGTTGACGGTTCATCATTCTCAATGATTTCTACCTCATTACTATCCGTTACGAGAAATCCATATCTCTCGGGCTCGGATCGTAACCTACTAGATCTGCGAGTTACTTGTGTATTTTGAACAGGTTCCACAACTCCTTGTGGTTCTTGTTCTTGTTCCACTATTGGTTCAATGATATTTTCTGGGTCTTGAATTTCTTCAAAATTTATTTTACTCCCACTAGTTTCTTTGGAGAGAAACTCTTTCTCTAGAAAGACACCAGTTCGGGCAACAAACACTTTGTTGTCCTCACGGTTGTAAAAGTAATATCCTTTAGTTTCCTTAGGATATCCCACGAAAATACATTTATCGGATTTGTGTGCTAGTTTGTCAGAGATAAGTCTCTTGACATAAACTTCGCAACCCCAAATCCTCATGAAAGATAAACTAGGTTTCTTTCCACTCCACATCTCATATGGAGTCTTTTGAACCGATTTAGTTGGAACTTGATTTAGTGTGAAAGCAGCGGTTTCTAGGGCGTAACCCCAAAAGGATATTGGAAGATCAACTTGACTCATCATTGATCGAACCATGTCTAACAAAGTTCGATTTCTCCTCTCAGACACACCATTCCATTGTGGTGTTTCCGGGCGGAGTCAATTGTGAAACTATTCCACAATTCTTTAGATGATCATCAAATTCTTGGCTCAAGTATTCACCACCTCGATCTGATCGAAGTGCCTTTATACTTTTGCCAAGTTGTTTTTCTACTTCATTTTGAAATATTCTAAATATCTCAAATGCTTCACTTTTATGTTTCATTAGGTAAACATACCCAAATCTACTATAATCATCAGTGAAGGTTATGAAGTATTGAAATCCTCCCCTAGCATTGCTACTTAATGGTCCGCATACATCGGAATGTATCAACCCCAATAAGTCGCTTGCCCTTTCACCTAGCTTGGTAAAAGGTGTCTTAGTCATTTTTCCAAGAAGACACGACTCACAAGTATCATATGACTCGAGGTCACATGAACCTAAAAGTCCGTCCCCATGGAGTTTTGAGATACGCTTCTCATTAATATGACCAAGACGGCAATGCCACAAATAAGTATGATTTACATCATTAGGTTTAGATTTCTTATTTACATGATAGACATTATTTTTATTCTTGACATCCAAGATATAAAGGCCATTAAATGAATTAGCAATACCATAAAGCACATCATTTAAATAAATAGAAAATTTCTTATTCTCAATAAGAAACTTAAAACCTTCATTATCCAAACAAGAAATTGAAATAATATTTCTGCTTAAATCCGGAACATAATAACAATTGTTCAAAACAAGAATTAATCTGGAAGGTAAAGTGACTTCATAAGTCCCTACGGCTAATGCAGCAACTCTTGCTCCATTCCCCACGCGTAGATCTACTTCACCTTCTTTAAGTAGTCTCCTATTCTTTAGTCCCTGCACATTTAGACAAATGTGAGAACCACATCCGGTATCCAATACCCAAGAATCAGTGGTAGAAAGGAGAATATCTATCATATAGATACCTGAAGTCGACGCAGCCTTGCTGCTCTTCTTCTTCTTTTGCTCTTCCAAGAAAGCCTTGCAATTACGTTTCCAATGACCAATTTCTTGACAATGGAAACAGATTGCATCCTTTTGTGAATCAGGTTTTGCCTCAGAAGCCTTGGCAACCTTTGCCTTGCTTATTTTGGGTTTGACAACTTTTGCCTTACCCTTTCCTTTGGCACCAGCCTTCTTCCCATCATGAACCAAGAGCACGGGAAACCTTTCTCCACAATTTTCATCTCTGCAGTTTTGAGCATCCCATGCAACTCAGAGAGATTCTTATCCATTCCATGCATGTTATAATTCATCACAAACTGATTATAACTTTTAGGCAATGAATTAAGAATGAGATCCGTGGCTAGCTCCAATGGGATTGGATAGCCAAGTTTCTCAAGGTGCTCTACATAACCTTTCATTATAAGAAAGTGAGGACTCACTTGTTGCCCTTCATTCATTTTACTAGTAGTGAATGCAACAATGGTCTTGTACCTCTCTTGCCTAGCTTGCTCTTGAAACATGGTTCTCAACTCCACGCCTATCTCATAGGCTTCCAAATGTTCCAAACTTTGTTGGAGTTTTGAACACATAGCAGCAAGCATGAGACAACTTACATCTCTAGAATCATTACGATGTTTCTTGTAATTGTCTCTTTCTACCCTAGGGGAAGTAGGCGGTGGTTCAGCAGGGAGAGGCCCATCGAGAATGTACAACTTATCTTCTTGCCTAAGAACAATTCTTATGCTACGGATCCAATCCATAAAGTTGGTACCATTCTCTTCGAGCTTATCCTTCTCAAGGATCGATCGCAACGACATTGATTGAGTGTTATTAGTCATTATCTACAAATATGCAAAAATTTCCAAAATTTAATAAGTACCGATTTTCATTAAAGAGATAAATAGTGTATTTTTCAAACAAAATACTCCTACTAAATTATATAACCTTCATATACATCCAATGTATAATATAATTTAAATGGATTAAGATCCAACTTTAATTTAATTTCAAGTCCGCTAAGGCGGATTACACAAAATCAAATTAATTAGGTAGACAACTCTTGTCAATCATATCTCATATGACTCTTAGTTCCTTTTATGAGATTCTTTAAGAAATCCAATTTCAAAAAGCATGTTAAACCTCATCTTTTCCTAGGCCCAAAACTGTTTTGACGCCCAATTAAGTCTAACCATTTTAAACGCATAGTTAATGTGTCCCGCTAGGGCGTGCCCACATTATCTATCTTGCTCATACATAAATAAATTTAATGCATCTCGCTAGGGCGAATCTACATTAGAGTCACTTATGTACTAACAAGTGTTTTAATCATGGCATGGCAATAAAAGACTTAAAACTTTCTTTGAAGGTTCATCACATATAGCATATAACACATTTATGAGCACATAATATAAACATGTTACACATCAAGTTTAGCCACTAAATTAATCTCATTAATTTAAGCATGATATTTATGTGTCATTAGTTTCTCTATAATTATGAGGATGAGACTATTTCAACTTCGGTTATTATTTCCGAATCAAGACAACAAGAAGTGCGGTCGAACTAAGCCATTAGGCAACCACAATCCCGCACTAATTCAAGAAACCAAGAAAGTAGTCCATGTGGCCGAAACTAAGCAATAGATGGTCTCGATGAACGTAGGCCAATTGCATTCACAATTCCACATGGATCTCCAACTTTGAATCAAGAACTTTGTTTCTCAATTTTAGCAATTATGAACTCTTCATAATTCTAACTTCGTTTCATCTTTGAAACTTTGATTGCGATCAAGTTTGGGAAACACAATCTCGATGAACGCAGATTAGCCATCCAAACCTTGAACCAATCTTAGAATCACAAGACTAAAACAAATAGTAAAATCAAACCCCAAGATCCACACACAAACCAACTACCCAAAACCCATTCCAGATCAGCAGGTCTGGATTGGTTCTGTTACTGGTTTTGTTGAACCTTTCGAAAATTCCAAATTCTGATTTTTGAGCAAAATCAGAACTTCTGATCCACTTGTGCGGCCGCCCAAAAACCCCTGTGCGATCGCCCAAAACTGTGCGGCCGCCCAAGGAATTTTGTGCGGTCGCCCGGAGCCATCAGAATGTGCAGAATTTTAAGTTCGAAAATTTTGTCTCAAAATTGTTTTTCCCCGATTATTAAAACTTTGATCCAATCAAAAATTAATAACCAACAATTCTAAATCCACCATAATTTATTTATTGCGATTGAATCGTGCGATTAAAGTTGTAAAACAATAAACCACAAAAATCACATAACACATAAACATCACATATTCCAATATTCATATCATGCAAGGTACATAAACAATTGATATACACATAACATGATCTAGGTATTGAAATAATCAACATGAACGGGGCTCTGATACCACTGTTGGGTTTCGTAGATACACGCGCAGCGGAGTATAGCAATTTAAAATTTTGAAACCCAAAGCCATGGATCTGTTCATATGATTAAATCAAATACAACAAGTTGAATAGAGGATAAAACTAACCCTTGATGGCTATCAAATTCTCTTGGTCTTTGTTGGAGGTTTTAAGACTTGATCACGATCACAAAGCTTGAACACGAACTTTGAAGATGATGATTTTCACCCTCTAGCGGTATCCACACTTCGAACGAATATCAAAGGAGCTTCTTTGATCTTGGTTGCTAGACCAAATTGTGAAACACCTTTTCACAATCAAAAGAACTATATAGAATTTATTTTGTGTATTATTTTGTTCTTCAACCAAGAATATCTTAGAACAAAATAAACCCTCTCTCAAACTCTTTGAGACTCACAAAATCATTCGCTGAAGTGCTGGCCGAATTTGGTCTTTTATACACAAGTATGACCTATTCCAAATAGGAAACTTGTGTCAAAATCCGTCCAAAATTCGTTTCCTAATCAAATTAGGAATCTGCCACCCGACAGTGTTGTGCGGCCGCCCAAAAGACTCTGTGCGGTCGCACAACTATCTGAAGCAAAACTTGTACAAAACTGAACTAAGTGTGCGGCCGCCCAGTCCAAACTGTGCGGTCGCCCACTTCTCAGAATGTCCAGAATTTCCAAAATTCCAATATAGTCCTTTTAAAGATTCGTTCTATTGTGTGTGACCTTCTAGGATTATACTAAGTTGGCAATTGATTCAAACATGAAACCATAAGATATGATTAGGTTCTAGCAAACCGTCATACCTACCCAAATAGTATAACTAGATACAAGTTCGCATTCCTCTTAGAATATGTCACAATCCCTTTGTCCACGATGTCATTGAACACAAGTCATGGTCAAACAATCAACTTGTTTTGTTCAATACTTTCTCGATTCCGAATATGTTGATAATTCAAATGCTATTGATCCAATCAATCCATTTGAGTCCGGCCGAACATTTCACCAACATCATTCCTTCGAGGGGCCCAAGCTTGACATCTCTCCGTGGAGGGACAAATCAATTTAGCTTATTATTCTTCCCAACGGGAATCCGATTATGCCAATCATACCCTTTATAACGACCGTGTTAAGGTAGCGTTTGAATATGTCAAACACAATGTTCATCAAGCGGAAGACTATAATAACTTCATGTCTAAGGATTCAAATGACATAACTAATATGAGATATATGTACGACATAGACCATGACATAAATCTCATACAGCGGGTCATGTCCAGTACCTTGTTCCAAACAAGTACCCATAAATCTAACATGATCATCCCATGATAATTTAGCCTTTATGCTAGTGCTTAACAAGTACTAGGGATGGAGATTATTATAAGTAAACATGAACAACAATAATAATCAAAACATCTCTTTTATTGATATGAAATAAATGATAACAATTACAACGTTTATTAAACGTGCCTAGGGCACCACTACCAACAGTTCCTAGCATTGCTAATCCAATAGACCTTTATTGCGATAATAATGGTCCTATTGCTCAAGCAAAGGAACCAAGAGCACATCAGAAATCCAAACACATACTTAGGCGTTTTCATATCATTCGAGAGATCGTTGATAGGGGAGACGTAAATATATGCAGAGTACCTACTGATGACAATGTTGCGGACCCGCTGACAAAGGGACTTCCACAAGCTAAACATGATGGTCATGTTAGGTCCATGGGTATTAAATACATGGGAGATTGGGCCTAGGGCAAGTGGGAGATTGTTGGTAGTGGTGCCCTAGGCACGTTTAATAAACGTTGTAATTGTTATCATTTATTTCATATCAATAAAGAGATGTTTTGATTATTATTATTGTTCATGTTTACTTATAATAATATCCGTCCCTAGTACTTGTTAAGCACTAGTTTAAAGGCTAAATGATCATGCAATGATCATGTTAGATTTATAGGTACTTGTTTGGAACAAGGTACTGGACATGACCCGCTCTATGAGATTTATGTCATGGTCTATGTCATACATATATCTCATATTAGTTATGTCATTTGAATCCTTAGACATGAAGTTATTATAGTCTTCCACTTGATGAACATTATGTTTGACATATTCAAACGCTACTTTTAACCTAGTAGTTATAAAGGGTATGATTGGCATAATCGGATTCACGTAGGGAAGAATAATAAGCTAAATGGATTTGTCCCTCCTCGGAGAGATGTCAAGCTTGGGCCCCTCGAAGGAATGATGTTGATGAAATGTTCGGCTGGACTCAAATGGATTGATTGGATCCATAGCATTTGGATTATCAACATATTCGGAATCGAGAAAGTATTGAACAAAACAAGTTGACTGTTTGACCATGACTTGTGTTCAATGACGTCGAGGACAAAAGGATTATGACATATTCTAAGAGGAATGCGAACTTGTATCTAGTTATACTAATTGGGTAGGTATGACGGTTTGCTAGAACCTAATCATATCTTATGGTTTCATGTTTGAACCCATTGCCAACTTAGTATAATCCTTGAGGGTCACACACAATAGAACGAATCTTTAAAAGGACTACATTGGAATTTTGGAAATTCTGGACTTTCTGGGGAAGTGGGCGACCGCACAGTATGGACTGGGCGGCCGTACACTTAGCCCATTTTTGTACCAGTTTTGTTTCAGATAGTTGTGCGACCGCACAGTGCATTCTGGGCGGCCGCACAGTACTGTCGGGTGGCAGATTCCTAATTTGATTAGGAAATGAATTTTGGACGGATTTGACATAAGTTTCCTATTTGGAATAGGTCATACTTGTGTATAAAAGACCAAATTCGGCCAGCACTCTAAGCTAATGATTTTGTGAGTCTCAAAGAGTTTGAGAGAGGGTTTATTTTGTTCTAAGACATTCTTGGTTGAAGAACAAAATAATACACAAAATAAATTCCATATAGTTCTTTTGATTGTGAAAAAGTGTTTCACAATTTGGTCTAGCAACCAAGATCAAAGAAGCTCCTTTGATATTCGTTCGAAGTGTGGATACCGCTAGAGGGTTAAAATCATCATCTTCAAAGTTCGTGTTCAAGCTTTGTGATCGTGATCAAGTCTTCAAACCTCCACCAAAGACCAAGAGAATTTCATAGCCATCAAGGGTTAGTTTATTCATTTATTCTTATGTTGTATTTGATTTAATCATATGAACGGATCCATGGCTTTGGGTTTCAAAATTTTAAATGCTAAATTCCGCTGCGCATGTATCTACGAAACCCAACATACTTACCTTCGTGAGTCATTCAAAAAAATATATAAATACATGAAGTCAATACTAGGGGCTACTTCCCTAGTCGAGTCAATGTCACTCATCAATAGTGACAAAAGGTCTCCACCGCAAAATCACATGTCTTATCTCCTCCGCTACAGTCCATGCACATTTCTTCATTAATAGAGTCAAAATGAAGACGCAAAAGAGATGACTGCTAGATTGAAAACCCGAAAGGGCGGTTTAGGGAAAAACATGGTGCGTCATAAAAAAATGAGAGAATGAGAGAGAGAAGGGAAAGAGAAATGGAGATCCCCGGCCTCTAAAGAAGACAACTACACAAGTTATACATTGAATCTCCTCAGCAAGTCAATTCCCCACCGAGTCAACTTTGGAATTGCGAAAGGCTCGATAAGATATGGCACAATCAAAGGTCGTTTTAGGTTATTGGGATAAGAGAGATTGTTCTTGCAATGTGCATTTTTGGGCTCATGTGAAAGAAGGCCCGTCTGAGAATGTGCTCATGATTGATATGTCATCAAAAAGTCAAAAAGGGGTGAGAGGTTGTGTAGACACCCCGCCTTGGACCGCTCACCCCGATTGCAAATTTGATCTTGTGTTTCTCCCTATTTTAAGTATTTCTCGCTAGTTTCTGTCACTTCCGTTAAGTTCCTGACTGACTTCGTTAAGTCTAGGGACTAAACTGAACGACAGGGCTGACTTTCTAGTCCATTCTGTCAAAATTGCCTTCTCTGAGTCGCGCGCCTCCGACAGGAGGATCCAGGCGCGCGCACCTCCCGCCCCCAAAGCAGGAAGCGCGCGCCTCTGGGCGTCAGTTACAGATTTTTGGCCAGGATTCTCTCCCTTGCTCAATTTACAGGATTTTGCCCGGGAAGGATTTCTTGGTGACTGAGTTTTGGCACAAAAAACACCCCTCTTTCACCTATAAAAACCTCTCTTTACCTCCATTTTCAAGGATCGAAAACTGAGACCAAAGATTGAACTTACAAAAACTATACAAAAAATCACTTTCTAAAGGTTCTCCAAGGATCTCATCAAGCAACATTTAAAGTTCTTCAAATCGTAGGTAAAAGTCCATCTTTTCCTTTCTTTTCTACTTCATCTCCTCTCTCTCTTTTACTTTAATCAAATGTGCAATCACCCAAATCATTTTGGGACATGACTCTAATGATCACCTCATCTCATTGAGGTTGGTTAAGGGGTTATCTCCTACATTCCAAATCATATTTTAAACCCCCCTTTTTATGACTTAAAGAAGAAGAAGAAGAACATTTTCATTCATGTAAATTTTGATCAAGCAAGACCAACTTAAGTTGGGCGAGATGGGTGTTTCGGTACTTCCCATCTCGTAATCTAACCCCCGAACCTCAAAACAAAGAATCTCTGTTTTCGTAATCAAACTTAGGCTATAATCAATAGGTTTTTCTTATGTTCCTCGAAACATAGGTGGCGACTCTAAAACAAGTTAGACATCCTAGGGTAACATCACGCGCTCGAGCCTAAAGCCGTGGTTCCCCCGGGGTATCTACAGTGGCGACTCCGCTGGGGAGTTTTGAGGGTTAAACTTGCATTCTGATCGAAATCTACATCTTTTCTGGGCATTCTGATTCCTGAAGGGGGAGGCGCGCGCGTCTGGCCTTTTAAGCCTAAGGCGCGCGCATCTCGCATCAAGAACCAGAATCGCCCACTTCTTCATCTTCTTCTTCTGCTATTCTGCACTAATCACTTCTGCAGGGGTTACAATATGAACATAGGACCAGGGCAATCCCCTGAGTCCAAAGTCTGACATTCTGACAGGTGTGACCAGAAGCGCGCGCCTCCCATAAGCATTGCGCAATGCGCGCGCGTCCCACATCAACATTCAGAGGCGCACGCTTCTGGGTTGGTTTCCAGAACAGAAACAGGTTTCAGTGACTGAGCAGAATAGTGGGGTGTGGGCACAGTTGCCTGCATCAGAACAGAATTGAACCCTCGGACTGTTTTAATTTTGTGTTTTATTTACCGGTCACACGGGTGATTCGGGAGTTGTAATTTATGTGCTTATGTGTTTGTTTTCTTTCTTTTCAAAAAAAAAATAAAATAAAATAAAATTTTTTTTTGTCACTTGTTAGACCTCACACTACATGCACATATTCCTATGAACTGCTCACTATCGAGTCGCAGAAGTCCAACCCCAAACCCGTCGAGGCCCGTCCTAGAAAGTTTCAAGCTCCACCAGACCTTGGCTCTTTCGAAGCGGTAAACCTCAGCCCGTGGCGTAGTTCAAGACTACATGCCGGGGGTGACCTTTGAGCCTCATATTCAAGCCGAGCACAAACCACACAATTCTAGTTAGGGTCTAACACTCCGTGACTCAAGCCGGTTTCCATGTACCGAGATTTCCCTAAACTAATGTCTTCAAATCATACATGCCAACTTGTTGAAATGGACGCAATAAAAATCCGTCCCCAAAAGTGGTTATTTTGGACGAAAATAAAAATCCGTCCCCGCATGTATGCTTTACTACATTAATTTAGTTTAATCCCGATACATGTAGGATTCACAAGCGCGATGGAATCCGATGAGTATATGGGACCGCGAGATGGTCTATATACTAGTGTGACGATTCCATTATTTTCTTAGAAACCCCAAAAGGGATTTATTCCCTCCGACTTATAAAAAAAAAAAAAAAAGTCTTTTCTTATGTGGTTCGAGTCGTGTGCCCAACTGTGTGTTCTAAGCCTCTTCATGGACCGCAAGTGTTACTCAAGACTGACAAGGGCCTCTTCTGCAATATAGGTTCAATTGGTACTTACAGAGTCTACCGGAATTCAGCAAATCTGTCACGACCCGAAATATAGGCTCTATTTTATTAGTAATTAAATGTTTTTTATTTAATTATTTGCTTATTTATTTATTTAAATTATTATTTATTTTAAATATTTTGTGTGCATTTTATGTGTTATAATAATTGTGCCTAGCTTTTTATTCGAGTTATTTGGGCTAGTGTGGAAGTGTTGAGTCTTAATTGTTAGTCGGGAGTGTAAGAAACTGTGTTAGTTTGGGGAGGGGGTCTAGTTGTAACATTTCAAAAATAATTTCCCCTACTCCCTCTCCTCCCTCACCCTACTCTTTCACTCACCATACTCCACCCCATTCCCAGGAAAACTCTTCTCTCTCTCCATTAATATTGGTAAGTTTTCTTCTTCTTCTTCTCTCTTCATTTTCTCCTTCTTCCTCTCATCTTTTCTCATTTCTTAAAACGTAAACGTTTTTAGATCGTCGCTAGGATCGCGTAGAGTCAAAAAGATTTGAATTCCGTCAACTTTGAGAAAATTCAAGTAAGTTACTTTTCCCCCATTTAAATGCTAAAATGTTCATATCATGCTTATATGATTATTTATGTGTTACATTTGAAGTTTGGATGAGTTTTGAATTTATTTGGAATTTATTGAGTTTTGGTGAAAAATGGTGAATCGATGATTGCCTTGATTTAATCTTGGGTTTGGTTGATTAAGGGTGTTGTTAAGGTCCCCTCTTTGTTTAAATAATGTTTGGGTACCTTAGAAATCTTGTTGGGAGTGTTGGATTTTGGGTGTTTTGTGTTTTGGGTTGAAAATGGAAGAACCCATGTTGTTCTTCCCGATTTCTGGCGATTCCGGCATGTTGTGCGACCGCACAAAACGTACTGGGCGGCCGCGCATCTTTCTGAGAGTTTTTGTTCTTGTTTTGAGGCACTTTGGGCGACCGCACAACCCATCGTGGGCGGCCGCACAGATCTCTGAAAAATGTACATTTTGTTAAATTGTGTGACTAAAGAATGCGTTGTGCTCCAATTCTTGGGTGTCCTCCTAGTTGACCCTAGTGATCATTGTAGTATACTTTAGTGATAGAATGGGTCCTTTGGGATCAAGTTTGTGCTTGAAATTCATTGATTGTTATTTTGGACTTCGAAGCACCTTTATTGTGTATTGTTGGTTTATGTCATCTTCTTGGTGATTAATTGGCTTGATTCCCTACTTTGGAATCCTTTGTTGTTTATCATGCTAGTATTTTATTACTTAGCCTTTACGTGAAAGTCCAGCTGGTATTTTGTGTGTGTTCGGGCGATGCGAAATATTATGATGGCACGGTCAAGTCCATTATGATGTTGACCATTGTTTTGCCCAATTATTACCCTCCTCCAGATTGGCCTTGGATGTGAGAAGAGCTAGCTCCTTTGTGTGCATTTTAGCTATTTCTTGGAGCATGACTTTGTGGCATGTCTCCCGTCCTTTGTGACACTTCTTTTATGTTATTGGTTCCGGTACCGCGGTCCCGGGGCCCGCGGGGTCCGGGGTCGCGACAGTTGGTATCAGAGCCATGGCATTAGCTCTATGTATAAGTCTAGGTGGATTAGTATGACCTAGGTGGGTAGTAGTGTGCGGAGTGATTAACGGTTGATGTCTTATATAGGTAATTGTTCTCAATGTCTGGAAGAAGAAACAGAGGAGGTGCTAGTGGGGCACAGAATCCGAATGATACAAGGGATGAAGCCCGTGCCATGTTTCAAGGCATGTTTGAGGCGGCCATGAAGGCCATTTATGATCAAGGTCCGAGGGTAGAACAAGCACCACCCCGTTATGGATTGGAGCAATTTCTCAAGATTAAACCGGTTGAATTCGATGGGGAACCCGATGTAAGGAAGGCCGAGTTGTGGATTGAGTCTATGGAGAAGATTTACGATGTGTTTGGGTGTTCGGATGAGGACAAGGTCCGGTTTGCGGCTTACAAGCTCGTGGGAGCCGCCGAGCATTGGTGGAAAGGCGTTAAAGCTACTTGGGATGATACTCACACAGTTTATGCGTGGGAGTTGTTCGTGCGTAAGTTCAGAGAGCATTTCATTCCAGTTGTTGATCAAAACCGAAAGGAGATCGAGCTACTCAACTTGGAGCAAGGTGTGTTGTCTATAGCACAATACTCGGCTAAGTTCATAGAATTAGCCCGGTATTGCGACTATTTGGTGAGGACCGAGGAACAAAAAGCTATGAGGTTTATTCGGGGATTGAAGACCTCCATCCGTACTCAACTAATTGCTCAACGTATTGTGACTTTTCAAGATGCGGTGGACCGAGCCTATTTGATAGAGCAAGATATTGGGGAGCATAAGCGGAAGACCGAGGTGGCCAATCTGATTAAGCAAGGAGCTCAAGGCAAGCCACAACACCATTCCGATAACCGAGGTAACTTTGGGGGACAATCTCAGTCCCGAGGGCAACCGATTCCAAGGAACCCGGGTACCAATTCCGGGAACCAAGGGAGTCAAATTAGGAGGCTTTGTTCGTATTGTCAAAAGGAAGGTCACTCTGAAGACCTTTGTTGGAAGAAGCAAGGAAGGTGCACCAATTGTGGTCAAATGGGTCACTTCGCAAGGGATTGTACTAGAGGCAAAGGACAAGCATCCGGGTCAGGAGTTGGTTTTAATCAGGGTCAGAAAAGGGATGCCGCTGGGAGGCCCAGAGTTCAGGGGAAGGTTTATGCCATGAATCAACAACAAGCTACCGATGATCCATCCGTTATTGGAGGTATTGTTTTTGTATCTAATGTGAGCGCACGAGCGTTAGTAGATCCAGGATCATCTCATTCATACATTTCTGTGAAATTTGCTTCTCTGTTAAATGCTGCATTTGAGTCTTTACCGTACGTGCTAGAGGTGTCGACCCCTATAGGAGAATGCTTGATTTCTGATCGAGTCTTTCGTGCTTGTGATGTGGTTATTTGTGGTCGAGTCCTTTGTGCGGATTTGGTAGTTCTTCCTATCCAATACTTTGATGTCATTTTGGGTATGGATTGGTTGAGCAAGTTTCATGCTTCTGTTGATTTCCGTAAGAAAACTGTTACTTTTTCTATTCCCGATGTGCCTAAGTTTGTTTTTGAGGCTAGTCCTCTGAGTAGGAAGGTTCGCTTAATTTCTTTTATGAAAGCGAGGCGATTATTGCATAGTGGTTGTGAGGGGTATTTGGCTAGTGTTCTTGATACTAGGAAAGAATCCCCTAGTTTTGATAGTGTTCGGGTAGTTCAGGAGTTTCCCGATGTTTTCTCTACCGAGTATGAGATGCCTCCCGATCGTGAGATTGAGTTTTGTATAGATCTTTTGCCGGGTACGGCTCCGATTTCGAAAGCGCCTTATAGGTTAGCTCCCGCCGAGTTGAAAGAATTAAAGGTTCAGTTGCAAGAGTTGCTTGATCGAGGGTTTATCCGCCCTAGTGTTTCCCCGTGGGGAGCACCGGTTTTATTCGTGCGGAAGAAAGATGGTTCGTTGAGATTGTGTATAGATTACCGGAAGTTGAATCAGGTTACGGTGAAGAATAAGTATCCTCTACCGCATATTGACGATTTGTTTGATCAGCTTCAAGGATCCGTGGTTTTCTCTAAGCTTGATTTGAGGAGTGGGTACCATCAGTTGAAGGTTCGATCGGAGGATATTCCGAAGACTGCTTTTCGCACTCGTTATGGTCATTATGAGTTCTTGGTTATGCCGTTTGGGTTGACTAACGCGCCGGCCGTATTTATGGATTTGATGAACCGGATTTTCCATCCCTATCTTGATTCGTTCGTGGTGGTTTTCATCGACGACATTCTTGTTTATTCTAAATCTCGAGATGAGCACGAGCAGCATTTGAGGACAGTTTTATCCGTTCTTGCGAGGGAGAAATTATTTGCGAAGTTCAGTAAGTGCGAATTTTGGCTCGAGAAGGTGTCATTTCTGGGTCATGTTATTTCGAAAGATGGGATTTCTGTGGATCCGTCTAAGATTGAAGCTATAGTGGATTGGAAGAGACCCGAGTCAGTGACCGAGATTCGTAGTTTTCTGGGATTAGCCGGTTATTACCGAAGGTTTATTGAAGGGTTTTCGAGGATTGCTACTCCGATGACTCAGTTGACCAGGAAGAACGTTCCGTTTGTGTGGACCGAGAAATGTGGCAAGAGTTTCGAGGAATTAAAGAAGAGGTTGACTACGGCACCGATCTTGACCTTGCCTAATGGGAGTGATGGCCTAGTGATTTACAGTGATGCTTCGAAAGAGGGTTTGGGTTGTGTGTTGATGCAGAATGGGAAAGTAATTGCGTATGCTTCGAGGAAGTTGTCACCGAGTGAACAGAATTACCCGACTCATGATATGGAGTTAGCGGCGATAGTCTTTGCGTTGCACAAATGGAAGCACTATCTGTATGGAGCGAAGTTTGAGATTTTCACCGATCACAAGAGTTTGAAGTACCTTTTCTCCCAGAAAGAGTTGAACAACCGACAGCGCCGATGGATGGAATTGTTGAAGGATTACGATTGTACGATTTCTTATCATCCGGGGAAGGCGAATGTGGTAGCCGATGCGATTAGTAGAAAGTCTTATGTGGCTTCGATGATGGTTCGAGAATGGAAAATGCTTGAGGATGTTCGAGATTGGTCTCCTCGTGAATCGAGACATGGGGCTATTTTTGCGAATATTAGGGTATCTCCGACCCTAGTTCAGAGGATAAAGGAAGCTTAGAAAGAGGATCCCGAGTTGGTGAAGATAATGGGTAAACTGAAAGAAAAGAATTTCGAGGATTTTTCCTTGAGCTCGAGTGGAGTTTTGACTTTCTGTGGTCGTTTGTGTGTTTCGGATGTTGATGGAATTAAACAGAGAGTTCTTGTTGAGGGTCACAAATCGAGGTATACTATTCATCCGGGTAGTACGAAGATGTATCAGGACTTGAAGCAACAATTTTAGTGGATTAATATGAAAAGGGAAATAGCCGAGTATGTTTCGAAGTGTTTAACTTGTCAGCAGGTCAAAGCCGAGCATCAGAGACCCGCGGGATTGCTTCAGCCATTAGAGATTCCCGAGTGGAAATGGGAGCATGTGACTATGGATTTCGTTACGGGACTGCCTCGTACCCGTAGGAAGTATGACAGTGTTTGGGTAATAGTGGATAGATTGACCAAGAGCGCCCATTTCTTGCCTATTGACATCAGATATTCGATGGAGAAGCTTGCGACCCTTTATATTGATGAGATTGTTAGATTGCATGGGGTTACGGTTAGCATTGTGTCAGATCGAGACCCGAGGTTTACTTCTAGGTTCTGGAAGGCGTTTCAGGAAGCTTTGGGTACAGATTTGCGATTCAGTACAGCTTTTCATCCTCAGACCGATGGTCAATCCGAGAGGACTATTCAGATTTTGGAGGATATGTTGCGAGCGTGTGCGATAGACTTTTCTGATTCTTGGGATTCGCACCTACCGTTAGTGGAATTCTCCTACAACAACAGTTATCAGGCTAGTATCGAGATGGCACCGTTTGAAGCTTTGTATGGAAGAAAGTGTAGATCGCCTATTTGTTGGGATGAGGTTGGTGAAGCGAAAGTTTTGGGTATTGATTTGCTTCGGGATTCGGTTGAGAAAGTTAAAGTTATCCGGAATAGATTGAAAACAGCCCAGAGTCGACATAAGAGCTATGCAGACAACCGAAGGCGAGATCTTAGTTTTCAGATTGGTGATTGGGTATTCTTGAAAGTATCTCCAAAGGTGGGTATTCGTAGGTTTGGGAAGAAAGGCAAGTTGGCTCCGAGGTTTATTGGTCCGTTTGAGATTTTGGGAAAGGTTGGACTTCTTGCGTATCGTCTTGCGTTGCCGCCATTTTTGGACCGGTTGCACAACGTTTTCCACGTTTCTATGCTTCGGGTATGTTCATGATCCGTCGCACGTGTTACCGAGGATACCGGAAGATGTTGAGCCAGATATGAGTTATGAGGAACGACCGGTTCGGATCTTAGATTCCAAGGTCCAAGAGTTGAGGAACAAGAGCATCGCGTTGGTTCGAGTTCTGTGGAGGAATCACAATATCGAGGAGTCGACGTGGGAGCTTCGTGATGAGATCGAGAGGAAATTTCCGTGGCTTTTTGTTTAAGGTAAGTCTCGTTAAAATTCGGGTCGAATTTTCTTTAAGGGGGAGTGAATGTCACGACCCGAAATATAGGCTCTATTTTATTAGTAATTAAATGTTTTTTATTTAATTATTTGCTTATTTATTTATTTAAATTATTATTTATTTAAATATTTTGTGTGCATTTTATGTGTTATAATAATTGTGCCTAGCTTTTTATTCGAGTTATTTGGGCTAGTGTGGAAGTGTTGAGTCTTAATTGTTAGTCGGGAGTGTAAGAAACTGTGTTAGTTTGGGGAGGGGGTCTAGTTGTAACATTTCAAAAAATATTCCCCTACTCCCTCTCCTCCCTCACCCTACTCTTTCACTCACCATACTCCACCCCATTCCCAGGAAAACTCTTCTCTCTCTCCATTAATATTGGTAAGTTTTCTTCTTCTTCTTCTCTCTTCATTTTCTCCTTCTTCCTCTCATCTTTTCTCATTTCTTAAAACGTAAACGTTGTTTAGATCGTCGCTAGGATCGCGTAGAGTCAAAAAGATTTGAATTCCGTCAACTTTGCGAAAATTCAAGTAAGTTACTTTTCCCCCATTTAAATGCTAAAATGTTCATATCATGCTTATATGATTATTTATGTGTTACATTTGAAGTTTGGATGAGTTTTGAATTTATTTGGAATTTATTGAGTTTTTGGTGAAAAATGGTGAATCGATGAATGCCTTGATTTAATCTTGGGTTTGGTTGATTAAGGGTGTTGTTAAGGTCCCCTCTTTGTTTAAATAATGTTTGGGTACCTTAGAAATCTTGTTGGGAGTGTTGGATTTTGGGTGTTTTGTGTTTTGGGTTGAAAATGGAAGAACCCATGTTGTTCTTCCCGATTTCTGGCGATTCCGGCATGTTGTGCGACCGCACAAAACGTACTGGGCGGCCGCGCATCTTTCTGAGAGTTTTTGTTCTTGTTTTGAGGCACTTTGGGCGACCGCACAAACCCATCGTGGGCGGCCGCACAGATCTCTGAAAAATGTACATTTTGTTAAATTGTGTGACTAAAGAATGCGTTGTGCTCCAATTCTTGGGTGTCCTCCTAGTTGACCCTAGTGATCATTGTAGTACACTTTAGTGATAGAATTGGGTCCTTTGGGATCAAGTTTGTGCTTGAAATTCATTGATTGTTATTTTGGACTTCGAAGCACCTTTATTGTGTATTGTTGGTTTATGTCATCTTCTTGGTGATTAATTGGCTTGATTCCCTACTTTGGAATCCTTTGTTGTTTATCGTGCTAGTATTTTATTACTTAGCCTTTACGTGAAAGTCCAGCTGGTATTTTGTGTGTGTTCGGGCGATGCGAAATATTATGATGGCACGGCCAAGTCCATTATGATGTTGACCATTGTTTTGCCCAATTATTACCCTCCTCCAGATTGGCCTTGGATGTGAGAAGAGCTAGCTCCTTTGTGTGCATTTTAGCTATTCTTGGAGCATGACTTTGTGGCATGTCTCCCGTCCTTTGTGACACTTCTTTTATGTTATTGGTTCCGGTACCGGGGTTTTCTCTTCGGCTTTCATGCCATTATGAAGATTTGATTGGATGATTATTGAAGCTGCGCAGCGATCCTTTATTTGGATGTTCCGGTTTGGAAAACCTTGGCTATATCCTTTGTTATGTGTTTATTTCCGCTACTATCTGTTATATGATATTTGCTATGTGCTGTGTGATATTTATTATTGCTTATGGTATATTGCATCATAGCATGTCATATAGTTGCATTAGTAACTTATTGAGATTTATCTCACCCCGTTTCCTTTCATCTTTGATTTTCTTAACCCCCCCCCCCCCAGGTGCTAAGGATTAGTCTCGCTGATCACGAGAAAGAGGACGTCGTGTGTGGATCCGTTCTTTTTGGGGAAAGTTGTATAGGTTGGTTTACATTATATCAATGTGTAACCTTTTGGGGATATTTGTACCAAACATTGACGTCATTAGGATTTTGTATATTTGTATTCTTGTTAGCATAAACTTGTGGAAGTTTATGATAAGTTGTATTTGGTTTTTATCAAACTCGATTTTGTAAAACTTTGGATTACCCTTTTGGTATCAAATGGAATTTTTAACTTCGGTATTTTGGAGTTTATTGTTAGAGTCGACGTCCAGATCGCGGTCCCGGGGCCCGCGGGGTCCGGGGTCGCGACAAAATCGGTTAGTCCGTGAAGAGATCACTCCAACAGCTCCAACATCAACCATGACCGGCAGCAGCAACACCATGTCTCTCGAACAGCTCTCAACTATGGTCCAACTCCTCCAAGAGCAAGTCTCCACCCTTAACAAGGAGGCACAAAGCAAAGACGAAATTTGGCAATCCCGCCTCGATAGCCAAAGGGAGGCCCACGAGGCCGAGATGGAGCTAATGAAAGAAAAGCTCACTAACCTTGCCAAGGGGAAAGAACAAGAACAATGATGATGAATCCGAGTGGACCGAGGGTTTGTTCAAAAGTCCGTATGTCAAACACCCGCACCAAGAAAATGGGGGAACCAAGTTCCTGAGAAACAATGAGCCCAAAATGGTGGATTCTATCATGGCCTACATCGACCAAAAATTCAATGGGCTCATCATGGGGAAAGGCTCCGACACAAGCCTTTATCAATCATCCATCCTCATGAGTACATATGGCCGCTCTTCCCGATAAGTTCAAGATGCCCGAAATAAGCAAATTAAAGGGCAACTCTTGTCCCATGGCTCACATTGAGACTTATATTTGGGCAATGGTTCCGAAGAAGGTCTCTCCCAAGGTGATGGCTC
>JAOWBW010000367.1:0-84481 GCA_026119855.1 Campanula takesimana
ACAACCACCAAGGTATAGCGGTTTCCTCCTATACTGGCAGTTGGGACATGTCCAAATAGATCCATGTGAAGCAGTTGTAAGCAGCGTTCGTTGAAGAAGCGGTTTTTGCTTGGAAATGACGTTTTGGGCTGCTTACCAAGTCTGCATGCTTTACATTTCTTATCATGATGGTCAACCACTTTGGGTAGTCCTTTGACAAGACCATCCCTTTGCAGTTTGCTAGATACTTGAAGTTCATAGTGGCTGAGCCGCTTATGCCAAACCAGCTGCTTTCACTAACATTTTTGGCTACAAAACAGAGGTCAGCAATAGAAATAACATTACTTAAATCTATCATATATACATCACCTGTTCTATTGCCAGTTGTATAGTAACTCCGGAAGTTGCATCTTGATGAAACAATTAGTTGAAGTAAGTTGCAGTCATTCCTTTGTCACAAAACTGAGATATGGAGAGAAGGTTGTGCTTGAGTCCTTCTACTAGTGACACATTTTCAATGGTCACCTTTCCACGTTTGATTGCTCCATATCCTATGTTTTCTCCTTTCTTGTTATTTCCAAACACTACTGGGGCATCTCATACTGATGAAATCACAAAGAAGTTCATTATCTCCGGTCATGTGTCGTGAGCAACCACTATCCAAGTACCAAAGATCCTTATTCTTCTTTGCGGTTCCAGCCATAAAGCATAAGATCTGAAAAATAAACATTAAAGATTTTGGTCCCCCTTATTCTTTGGGTCCTAGGGTTAGCAGCTTTTTGGGACCTATTTGAACTTAGGATTTTTACGTCCTTGGCATTGGGTGTGAACCTTAAAGACAATGACCAGCACCATGACCATAATCAGCACAAGTAGCACAATGAATAAATCGAGGTTTTGGTTGCGGTTTTACAAACCCTTTACTGACCTTCGGTTCTCATGTTTTACTGGGTCAGCGGTTTTGGCTTTAACAAAGATTACCTTCTTGAGCTCAACCTTCCTCTTAGGTGCGACTTTAGGGAAAATGATAGGAATTTCCTTAACCGACTAAGAGCGGTTTCATCACTCAATACTTCCTTAGTTGCCTCAGCCGCTATGGATTCTCTTTCACTTTGAATCTCTCCCAGTCTGTTTTTAGGATACTCAAAGAATAATTTTCCTTTTTATTTCTTGTTTTGAGCCCTTTTTACCGGCATGATTTAACCTTAGAATTTCTTTGGTTTGTTCAGTAGGTTTCACACCACCTTCGGCACAGAGACAAGGACACTTACACCTATCATCGGTTTTTAAAACCCCAATCCACTTTTATCCGAAGTAGGAATTTGTGAATTTAGGATTTGTTCCACGGTGACACCAGACTTAGTCCATACATCAATCACTTTTTGAAGGTCATCCCTTTGTATGGTAAGCTCATGGATTTTGGTGAGAAGTACCTCGGTTCTGTCCTTCAGATAGCGGTTTTCATCCACGATAGTAGATATCCCAGCAATTTGGAGCTTGAGGTTTTCAATTTCCTCCTTGTGGGATTTACATTCACGTTGGGATTCTTCAAGTTCCGCAGCCATTAGTTTATATGCCTTTTTAGCACACGTGTGTTTGTTGACATATAATAATTAGCACGTTCTAGTACCTGGTCATCATGGCTTTGATCTGCTTGAACCTCAGGAGTGTAGTTTGGTGTTGTAGGAGCTTTGCTTAATCTAGCCTCAGGAGTCTTAGGTGAAAACTGACTTCATTTGTTGATTTGGCAGTGGAAGGCTTTCGTCAATTTCAATTCTTTCTTCAAATCCCATGAGGCAGAGATTTGCAGTTTCTTCATCATCACTTTCATCTGAGTCTGAACCCATCCATGTCAGCGGTTGATCTCCTTGGTCAGCTACCATTCCTCTTCTTTTCACGAACTTCTTGTTGAATGGTTTCTTTTGCTGGCGCGGCTTCATAACGCGGTTTGGGACAACTTGAAGCAAAGTGACCTGGCTGTCTGCAGTTATAACAGACCAAGTCATCCCTTGTCTTGGGATATGCAGTTTTGTTGAATCTGGTTGGAGGGACAAACTTTGCTGGTCCTTTGGATGGAAATTGAGATCTATTGTTTTTTCCTGAACTTGGTGTTTTTCTTCACATACAAAGCAAATTCTTCATCATCCATTTCATCAAAATCAACTTGAGTAGAACTTGAGGATTGTGATCCTACACTCTGAGCATAAGAACTTTGAGGAGGAGTGTAGGGTTGATGAGACTGCTGATAGGATTGATAGGGTTTGAGGATATGGTTGATGTGATGATGAGGATAGATTGGTGGACTGCTGGTAATACTCAGGAGGTGCGGTTTGAGGATTGAATCTATGACATTTTGGGTCAGGAGTAGCAGTTTGCAAGTGGAGGTGAGGAGCGGTTTGATGATGGTCTGGATTGTAGATGGGAGATGAGGTATTATTGAATGCAGCTAGAGAGAGTGTCTTAATCTGCTTTCGGTTTCATGGACCTCTTCAAGCTTGAATTCAAAAACCTTCAGCATGGCATACAAGTGTCGAAGATCAAGAGCTTCCAAGTCCTTGTTGTCTTCATGTTAGTAGTTTTGATCAGCCATTTGCTACCAAGTGCTTGCATGAATCTCATGTTCAAATCTGCATTAGAATAGACATGTCCAAGAAAAACACACATTAACAATATCAATTAACCTCTCATAGCATTGTCTAAGAGATTCCTTAGGATCTTTAACAAATAGTCAAAGAGTCTTCTCTGTTGATAGAGGCGGTTCTTCTTGGTATCTGAATCTCTTTCCCAGAAAGTCAACTATAGCATCCCAGGTAGCCTTTGCGGTTGTGCAGTGAAGCACCTTAGAATGAGTCCTCAAGTCAATAGCTGACACTAGCATGGACATAGCTCTTCCATCAAAATCCACATTGATGCGGTCTGCATCAGTCCATTCACTTTCTAATTTCTTAACTTCAGCTTCTTCTCCTGCGGTTCCTGCAAGTGGATTAGCTTTCATAGGAACATATGGTCCATCAGTAACCGCGTTCCACAGTCTACGATCACATGAAATCATGTGTTTTCATCATCCTATCTTTCCAAAAGATAAAACAATCTTCATCCAGAATCGGTAAGTGATTCGAATTGGATGTTTGCATCATATGGGTGTTTGTGTTTGCCATTGGATCAGCACCCAAGCGGTTAAGCTTGTAAAAAAAAGTTTGGTGGATATGCTCTGATACCACTTGTTGGTCCCAGAGGGCAACAAGGGTATAGAACCGCTAGAGGGGGGGGGGTGTGAATAGCGGTCCAAAACTTTTTCTAAAATACCCTTAAAATCAACCGAGTACTTATCAGTTTGGCCAACTGTGGTTCAAAGCACAAGAACCGAACTGATAAAATGCACAGCGGAGTTTGAGGTTTGGCCAAATAGGTTAGTTAAAGAGTTGGACGGTTTGACTCAGGTTGAGAAAACACTATGATGCAACTAAATAGTTAAACTTAAAGTTCAAAGGAAAACACAATTCATCTTTCAAGTCATTTCGTATATGGAGACAAGTTAAAGACCACAAACAAGAAAGATGAATATCAGACAGAAAATAAAATCAAACACACAATTGAAGAGGTTCGTTCTTAAATGAACTACGTCCTCTACCTAGATGGTTAGTCTAGATTTTCTAATAGCTACTAGACTTGTATTAATTTAGAGGAGGTTTTACAAGATGAATCAAAACTCTAAACAATAAATCTAACCTAAGCTATAATAACAACCGATGTTGTCGAAGTATATAACTATGTGTGTGTGTGAAAAGAAATCAAATGCTCTAAGTATCTAAATGATGGTTGAGCAAATGGAAGTCTTTTGGTGTAAAGGCTGAATATGAAAGGTTGTTAGGCTTGAAGCTTTGATGAAGAAAACTGGGTTTGCTAAGGAATGGTTTGAAGATATGAATATCTGGGTTTGAATCTTCAAAGCAAACTTGAACTTGACTTGGGAATGAATCTCTTGAAGCTCAGCAACCTTCATTATTGAATAATGGAGGCTATTTATAGGCAGAGCACCCTTGTGACCGTTGGGTAAAGATTTGAATCAAATCTGAAGGGTACAGTGCTGTCGAAATCCCATTGGTTGAGCTGTCATTTTCGTCCTTGGTTTTGTCTTGTAGTCCTAAGTAGTTGTTGCACCACTACCTGACATTTGTCCTTTGTTACAGAAAGGACTAATGATAAACAATTCAAACTGATAGACAAACCAACATTCCTTGCAGAAACTCCAAGTTAACTTAGAGTTATTTTGACAAGACATAACAACATCCCTTTACGGTTAAAAGGGAATGTTTGTCTAAGGAATAAATGACATATCTTTAATTCTTCAATAATTGTTCTGCGGTTTCACCAAGCATAGGAGTGGTTTGAAGGATGATCTTGATGGGCGGTTTCATCAAATATGCAGACTGCAGTTTGATGAAAACTGAAGGACTCCATGCTGGCGGTCTTAAGATGACGGCTTGAAGCACTAAACCGCTAAGGTATAAAAACCGAACTATACTCAGCCTAGACAATCAAAAATCTAGAAATGGACTTATCTAAAATTAAAGTAGAACTTCATTACATGCGGTCCTAAAGTCCATAAAAAACACGTGGCATGGATCAATCAAATTAAGGTGGGTGTACTAACAATGAATCCTAACAGTGGGCTTCATCAAAGTTATTGAGTATCCGACATAGTTAGCCAATGTGGTCACAGCCCGAAAGGCTAATGGTAAGGTCCGTGTATGTGTGGACTTCCGGGATTTGAACAAAGCTTCTCCAAAGGATGACTTTCCACTACCCAACATTGACACGCTAGTCGACTCTACTACTGCCTACGAGGTCCGCTCATTTGTGGACGGGTTCGCTGGGTACAATAAGATTCTCATGGCCGATGAGGATCAACACAAGACTGCTTTCAAAACACCATGGGGCACTTTTTGCTACACAGTTTTGCTGTTCGGGTTAAGGAACGCTGGGGCTACTTATCAAAGGCCGTGACAGACTTGTTCCATGATATGATTCACAAAGAGATTGAGGTCTACGTGGACGACATGATCATTCACTCCAAAGGGACTGACGGTCAACACTTTATCGATCTCTGTAAGTTCTTTGAAAGGCTTCGTCAACACAAGATGAGGCTCAACACCGAAAGGGGAATTGAAGCAGATCCCTAAAAAATCAAGGCAATCATTGACATGCCTCCTCCCAAGACACAGAAAGAAATCAAAGGTTTCATGGGCAGACTTCAGTACGTCAGTCGGTTTGTGGCACCAGCTTACTTCCATGTGTGAGCCAATCTTCAAGCTACTCAAGAAGAATGTGGCTCTAGAATGGACCGACGCTTGCCAAGAAGCTTTCGACCAAGTAAAGCATTACTTAACATGCCCTCCAGTCTTGGTTCCACCTCACAAGGAGAAGCCTCTCTTTCTCTATCTCACAGTGAATGTACGAAGTCCACGAAGGCCAGTGTGGACCCCACATGAATGGGATTATGTTAGCCAAGAAGATACTTCGTATTGGTTACTATTGGAATACAATGGAAATAGACTGCATCGATAAAGTCAAGAAATGTGCCAAGTGCCAGTTCCATGCTAATCTGCAACATGCTCCACCTTCCCAATCGTACAACATGACCACACCATGGCCATTCTCTTGTTGGGGCATAGACATCATGGGCAAAGTCCATCATCCTACGGGGAGCAACGGACAGTCATTCATTTTAGTGGCCGTGGACTATTTCACAAAATGGGTCGAGGCACAAGCTTACCGAGATCTCAACGCCAAGAAAGTGGCCGAATTTGTGAAGAACAACATCATGTGCTGATATGGTATTCCTCATGAGATCATCTCCAATAATGCTCTCACTTCGAGAAAGAAATGGATGCACTTTTGGTTAACTACAAGATTACCAAGCACAAGTCATCCCCGTACCGTCCCCAAGCCAATGGAGCGGTCGAAGCAGCAAATAAGACAATCGAGGTCATCATACGGAAAATGGCTTCAACAGGAAGGGATTGGCCCGAGAAATTACCACTAGCATTGTGGGGCTACGGCACGTCAATACGGTCAACCACGAGAGAAACTCCGTACTCATTAGTTTATGGTTCTGAAGCCGTACTCCCAGTCGAACTCGAGGTTCTTTCTCTACGGGTCTTACTCGAGAACCAAGTCAACGAGGTTGATTGGATGCAAAGTCGGTACGAGCAACTAGCCCTACTCGACGAAAAGAGGTTAAGAGCATTTGAGCACACAAGGGCTTATCAACAAAGAATGTCAAAGGCTTTCAACAAAAAGGTGAAGCCTTGAAATATCAAAGTGGGAGATCTAGTCCTAAGACAACATCCTCCCAATGCCATGAATCCCCTTGGGAAGTGGGGACCTCGATGGATCGGTCTAGGGATGACCAACGCCGGTTCTGGTTCGGTTCAGAACCGCCGGTTCCGGTTCGCCATTTATGTGAACCTTAACCGGCCCTTGGTTACACCGGTTCCGGTTCCGGTCATCACAATCCGGTTCCGGTCCGGTTCCACACTACATTTTTTTTATTTTTTTATTTTTTTTATCATACAATAATGAATAAACATGTTAAAATTTATTAAAAAAACAAAGGATTTTTTTTTTATTTATCATACAATAATGAATAAACATGTTAAAATTTATTGAAAAACAAGGGATTTTTATTTTTTTAATGGAAACGCCGGTCCGGTTCGCCATTTATGTGAACCTTACCGGCCCTTGGTTAAAACCGGTTCCGGTTACTCTTCGGTTCCGGTTAACTCGCCGGTTCGCTCCGGTTCCGGGCTTCTCCGATCCGGTTTGGTCATCCCTAGATCGGTCCTTACGTGGTCAAAAAGATACTAAGCGGCGGTGCAGTCCGACTCGTAAACTTGGACGGTGATCAATTGCCAAAGAAGGTTAACCTCGACAAGCTCAAGAAGTTCTACGCTTAACAAATAAAGACCATTAAAAAAAAAACTCGCTAGTTTGAAAACCCGCAAGGTGACCTAGGGAAAAATTAGAGCAAGTGCAAAAAAGAAGCCCGCTAGATTGAAAACCCGAAAGGGCGGTCTAGGCAAAAAACAGGGTGCACACACAAAAAAAAATGGTCTTCATTTGTTTGAACTACGGAGACCTGAGCCTCTCTACGAGAGGAACGTAGGCAACCTTCGGGTGAGGTCTAAAACAATAAATTTTACCCAATCATGTTATAACAAAATGCAATTTTTATTCATCCCTCAAATCATTCTTGCCATTACAACGGATATGTTGAGCAATAAAAGACAATGAAAACATTAAATCCTAAACAAGTGGTCTACTTAATTCCAATCTTGGTACAAAGGAAAATCTAATCTTTCTCGGTTTTGGGAACCCATTGTTTCTTGCTTTGGCCTTTGACCTTCTTAGGTGGGGGCGAAACATTCTCAGAACCGCCAAGACGAGAGAAGACGCTAGGACGGGACGGAGCTTCATCAACAACCTTCCCTTTGCCTTTGTCAAAAGAGGCCTTGAACGGAGCCTTGTATGGACGCTTCCACACATGAGGAGAATTGCCCTTACTTTTGCCTTTCTTATTCTTCGGAAAATAGCACAGCTTAGGGGCTTCAACACGAGCCGTCGGCCTCAAAGGTTCAACAACAACATCGTTAGGCTTCCCCAAACGATCAAAGACACTTGGGCGTGCCTTCACAACGGGGACAGACTTCACTTGTTCACCTTCGGGGACGGACACTTTTACCTCAAAAGAGAAGGTCATAGGAGCCATTCTTTACAAGAATTTGGGGATTAAAGAGATGAGAAGTAGTGCAGAGTATTGCTGTGTAACCAAATTGGTCGAAATGGGTTCAAATTTATAGCTGTTGAGGATCTCTTGGCCAGCAAATGTCAACCCCCGAAATTCGCTCCCCAGAAGCGCGCGCCTCCCGCCACCCACTTAGGAAGCACGCGCGTCTCAAAGACATCAGCCGAGGCGACCGTCTCCCGCCTCAGGAATGCCTCAACTGGCCCGTGTCAAGAGAAGAAATCATGCAAGAACAAAAGTCCGGACACTCCCAAAATCAACAGGCCCGAAATTCTTCAACAATCTCTGCCCTCGAACATACAGTTGGGCACGTGTTAATTTGGTTCGCCCCTAAGGCATATCTGAATCAAAGTAAGATAGAAACTCCCACTAAAAGTAGGGTGTGTCTCTCTCCCTCTCTCTCTCTTACAAAAGTCAAGGTCAATCTCGGCTTTTCCTCTCAAAAGAGAATATAGAATAAGTGGTCCGCAGCCAACTGTGCCCGCACCCCGCAAAAGTCAACTGCAAGTTCGATTCCAAGAAGCATACAGTTTCAAAACAGCAAATTTGATCCGCGGTGAACCACTGAAATCACCTCCTCATCAGAAAATTCTACTCAACAAATTCGCATTCATCTCTAGTCCCCTTCAAGGACTCCAAATCAGCAGGCAGACTTTTGAGTCCCTCTACATCAGTAGGCAGACTTTCGAGTCTCTCTACATCAGCAGGCAGACTTTCGGGTCCCTCTAAATCAGCAGGCAGACTCTCGAGTCCCTCTAAATCAGCCGGCAGACTCTCGAGTCCCTCTACATTAGCAGCAGACTTTCGAGTCCCTCTACATCAGCAGGCAGACTTTTGAGTCCCTCTACATCAGCAGGTAGACTTTCGAGTCCCTCTAAATGAGCAGGCATACTCTCGACTTTCGAGTCCCTCTACATCGGCAGGCAGACTCCCGAGTCCCTCAAAGTCCTCTATACGGACTCTAAATTTTGGCCACAGTGGGCCGATTTCTATCACCGCACCCCTACTGTCGGGAAAAGTCGCTCACACAGGGACGCCACCCCTATCTCTTGTAATTTCAAGATTCTTGTTTTCATCGAGTCTTTGCTTTTTTCCTGGTGATGTCCTTGGTGGATGCTTTGTTCTTTCGTCGACGCGTTTTTCTTTGCAATCCACATCGCCGAGGGGATCTGTAGACACCCCGCCTTGGACCGCTCACCCCGATTGCACATTTGATTTTGTGTTTCTCCCTCTTTTAAGTTTTCTTCGTTAATTTCTGCTACTTCCGTTAAGTTCATGACTGACTTCGTTAAGTCCAGGGACTAAACTGAATAACAAGGCTGACTTTCTAGACTATTCTGTCAAAAAAGCTATCTCTGAGTCGCGCGCCTCCGACCATAGGAGCCAGAAGCGCGCGCCTTCCGCCCCCAAGGTAGGAAGCGCGCGCCTCTAGGCGTCATTTATAGATTTCTATCCAAGAATCTCTCCCTTGCTCATCTTACATGATTTTGCCCGGGAAAGATTTCTTGGTGACTGAGTTTTGGCACCAAAAACATATATTTTTTACCTATAAAAACATACCTTTTTCACCATTTCAAGGACCGAAAATTCTCTCTACACAAAAACTATACCGAAATCATTCCCAAGGCTTTTTCAAGTGATTCATCAAAGAAGTGTTTGAAGGTCTTCGAGGCATAGGTAAAAGTCCATTTTTTCCCTTTCTTTTCGACTTCATCTCTTCTCTCTTTTACTTTAATCAAACGTGCAATCACCCAAACATTTTGGGACATGACACCTGAGACTACTTCACTTCATTGAAGCTAGTCAAGGAGTTATCTCCCTACATTTCAAACACCCCCTTTTAAACCCTTTTTCATTATAGTCAAAAATAGGAAGAACATCATTTTATTTATGTAGTCTTTGATCAAGCAAGACCAACATTAGTTGGGCGAGGTGGGTGTTTAATTACTTCCCATCTCGTAACCTAACCTCCGAACCTCCAAACAGAATCTCTGTTTTCATAATCAAACTTAGGCTATACATTAGGTTTTTCTTACGTTCCTCTAAATCATAGGTGGCGACTCTAAAACACAAATATACACCGTAGGAATAGCTCGCGTGCTCTAGCCAAGCCGTGCCATCCCGGGGTATCTACAGATAGAGACTACATCCGTCCTAAAATGAATGTCCGAAATTGCTTTTGATGAAGAGCAATTTCAGACATTCATTTTGGGACAGAGGTAAGAGTTTTTGAAAATCCAATCCTGGGACTGCTATTTGCTAGTTTGATGTACAATGTTGTTATTTCCCAATGATATGTTTCACTCCCTTGGAACATACACAACATAGAGGATAACCATTAATGTAATTGAAACTGAGCTTACCTATCATCCATGGGGATGCATGTTGGAGTAGAAGACCAACCGGACTAGCGATCAAAGACGATAGGAGAAATCAAGTCAGCTCACAGGCGGAGTGGGCGACCGCCTGGAATTGTGGCGAGCTATCGCCCAAGACATCTATCATGGATAGATCCAAACGGAGACTAGGTGGGCGACCACACAGACTGGAAGTGGGCGGCCGCACAAAGTGTCGGGAAAACTGGGTTGGCCAAAACTGATTGGTTTTAGGTTTCCTTCTTTGACTAGGATTTGGTCTTTATCCTAGGTTTGCTATATAATCCGGGTTCCACCCCATAACTCATTGTAACTCCATGCCCCCAGACGTAGTCAAAAATATTGACGAACTGGGTAAACAATTCTTTGTGTCTCTTTACTGTTTTTGCTTCTTTTATCATTCTTGCTTGTTGGGTTTGCATAAATTATTCTTTCGATCTGTTTGGTTTGGAGGGTCTATACCACAACAATGCAAAAAACAATAATGTCAACATTTGTATCAGCATGTTTCTGCACAAACATTGTTCACAATAAAATTAGCTTAGTTTAATAGCATTTCAAGGTTCTGACTTCAGACATATGTAATACTCCCCCCGTCCCAAAATGATCTTCCCATTTGACTATACAAACTTTTTACGGATATCAACACTTGCTTCATTTGCTTCATGCCATATTATATTTATCCACATCTAAACCTAAATTGTACAAATGGGAAGAACTTTTTGGGACAATGACAAATGGCAAGATCATTTCAGGGAGTATAGTGTAAACAAGTGAATAGGTACCTGGATGAAGTCCATATAGTCCATTCTATAACAATGGTCTACAAACAAAATCAAATATGTGCTCAACATTTTTGTTCGTCGGGAAAATTACATTTTGATGCAACGTACCACACCTTTAATTACACCAAACGCAACGTACTTATTGACAATAGTGATACTCATGTTGATAATACTCAACAACATCAAATCAACCAAGTTCAACAGCAACATCAAGTGAAAAATGAAGTTGCAAAATATAGAGGGCTCACTTCTTTATATAGTATAAGTGAGTGGACTTAGTTGTATATAGATCTTTCTACAAGGTTTATTTTGTAAATAGTTAAGAGTTTGTTACAATTTGTTAGGTTTTTTAAATGTACAGCTGTAATTATTATAGAAGGGAAGATTCTGTTAGTTAGTTAGTAGTTAGAACAGTATTAGCCATAAATAGAAGGTCAGCGTTGTAAATAATTCATTCAGAAAATGAAAAACTCTTTTCTCTCTCTTTTGTTTCTCTCTCTTAATTCTCTCTCCTTGATTTCGTTGATATCTAGATGGATGCTTGTGATTGCTGCTCTTCAATGGAGGATTTCTATTTCTGATATGGTATCAGAGCTATTGACCAGATAGCCTGACCATTGACGAATCCTTCCGCTCTTCCGCAAATCATTTCTGACCTAATTCAGGTTTTGTTTCTTCGATTTCTTCTATTTTTTGTTGAAACGATCAATTGACCTAATTTTTCGATTCGATATTCTCATCTTGTGATTGAATCCTTTTCAAATTGCTTTTCTGATTTGATTTCTTGTCCTTAATCATGGTGACCGGTGATAATACCAATTCTACTTCATCTACATCCTCTTCTTCTAATGTTGAAATTTCCATTGAATCCAACATGCATCATCAGTTTTTCCATAATAATGATCATCCTGGTTTGATTTTGATATCAAAAAAGCTCTCTGGCTCAGAAAACTATAGTACTTGGAAACGATCTATGGAAATTGCTCTATCTGTTAAAAATAAACTGAGTCTTGTTGATGGAACCTTCGATGAACCTACTAGAGGCACTCAGTTGTGTTTGATGTGGAAAAGAGCCAATGACATGATAATTTCTTGGATTTTTAATGTTGTAAATGAAGAAATTGGGAATAGTTTTGTCAAATCACCTTTCAAGAAGGGAGTCTTTTGTAATTACTGCAACAAAGAAGGTCATGTTAAAAGTGAATGTTACAAACTTAATGGATTTCCTGCTGGTCATCCTATCCATGCTAGAGGACCTGACTACAAAGGAAAAACTTATCACAATAACAAGGCACAACAAAATCCTTCCAGAGCTATGCATGTTTCCCAAGTCAGTGGTGTTCCAGAATATGACAAATCTGCCTGCTCTTCTTTAAGTCTTGAGACTTTACAAGCTCAGTTGAATCAAGTCATACAGATGATGCAGAAGTCAAAAGACTCTCCTGAAGATCATCTATCTCAAGTACACAGTGCAGGTATGACTTATTCTAATTTAGTTTCCTTAGTTGCTTCTGTTCACACTCTTAATTCCTGGGTAATAGACTCAGGGGCCACTGATCATATATGCATCTCCATTCATCTCACGCATAATGTAACCCCTTTACATTATCCCATCATTTTATCTTTACCTAATGGCTCTCAATTCAAAGTAACACATCATGGTTCTGTCACTCTTTCTGATAATCTCACTCTTCATGATGTGTTACTTGTCCCAACTTTTCATTTCAATCTCCTTTCTGTCTCAAAATTAATTCATCAAACTATTTATTCTGTGCAATTTCTTGGTACAACATGTGTTGGTCCCAAAGGGGCAACAAGGGTGTGAAAATCGCTAGAGGGGGGGGGGTGAATAGCGTTTTAAAATTCTTTTCAAACCCTTTTACAATTCAATGGCAAATGCGCACAACTCTTATTTTGGCTAAGTATAGTGCGCAGCAAGAGTGTGAAATGCACAGCGGAAGATTTAAAGCACTTCTACGCAGGGTATATTGCACAGAGATGAAACAGGTACTGCTCAGGGAAAGATGCGTAGTAAAGAAAAACGTACGCGCTAAATTTTGGCTAAAGAGTTGGATAAAATTGTGCTAGGGCAAATGAGCAATAACAATTACAGCAGTAAAGTGTAGCAATCTGAAAGATCAAACAAAGCAGTAATACATAAATAGTTAAGCATGAAATAAGCAGTAAGAATGATGGACAAGCTATTTGGAGAGGTTCGATCCAGGAAAGATCTATGTCCTCTACCAAGATGGTTAGTCTTGGATTTCAAATGGAGATCTTATAATATGAGTGAGTATTACAAATTACAACTTTTGAGCTCAATACTAACTCAAGATCTATTATCTATGAAGAACAAATCCTAGACTTAACCGGTGTATCTCAAGAAGTTAGATCAGAATGATCAAAGCTTCAAGAGGTGTGTGTGTGTGACAGAAATTCTGGGCTCTATGAATATAAGAGATGAAGAGCACCAAGAATTCTGGTGATATAGGGCTTTTGGGATTTGAGCAGGAGTTTAAAGGTTTGAAGATCTAGAAGGCTGTTCTAATGAATCTAGAAATATTGAGCATCAGTCTTCAGATCTTCAAGGTTTCTCTAATGAAGCATGAAACTCTAGCTCTGGCTGAAAAAGCACTCTCCCTAGCTCACAAGCCGCTTGGAAAATGAGGATGAGCATGCTATTTATAGCTGAGCTCCAAAACTAGCCGTTGATGCTCTGAGCAAGGACGATGAGCTGGCACGTTATGATTGGTACGCAGGTGTCCTTTATAGCCGTTGGGGATCTGATCAATGTTGATGACCTGGCACAACATGATTGGTACGCAGGTATCTCTGAGCCATTGGAGACTGAGCATGAAGACCAAATTCAAAAGCTTCTTCTAGAAGGTTGACAGCTGTCTTCAATTGAAATATGACCGTTGAAGCGTGTCTCCACTAATGGTGTTGCTGAGTGTGCTTATTTTGTCGTTTGTGCACACCTCATCATTTTAGCTCAATCCAAAAAGTGTAGCTTGTCTTTGATGCTTTCTAAGCTTCTAGAATATGAGATCAGGAGATAAGAAATTTGACCAAGGTTGAGCGTGCGCGTATGGGGAGCATGCGCATCATGCTTGGTCATACCAAAGGAAGATAACTTCTGAGTTGGGGAATAAGACCTTAAAAACTAAGCAGGGTCAAAAAGCCGTGCAAGAAATCTATGCGCAGTGGCGACCTGCGCAGAGAACATCCTGCGCACTGAAATGGATCCTGCTTAGAAAATCTTCGATCCTTCAAAGTTTCAAGTCCTATAATTATGCCTATACTATAAAATGGACTTGGAAAAATATGAAGTTATAAACTTCTTACATAAGGTCCTAAAGTCCATAAAATATCAATAGGTGATGGTATCAATCAATTCTAACATAATTGGGAGGGTTAAGAGATAAGCATACCCAACAATCTCCCCCTAAATGATTGATTTCATTACCTACTATAGCAAAGGCAATTCATTGTACTTGATAATAACATGTCCATAAAAATGTGAATGGTAACTCATGCCTCAAGTCAATGCACACACTAGCCAGTGCTATAGATTTCTAATCTATCCAAAAGATTTAACTTACAATATGGGAAAGATAGAAATATCATCCAGCGCATACAAAGGTTGTGAATTTTAGTTTAGTATGCATTTAAACTGAATGTTTAAACATCATGCGTAGGAAATATGAGCAGTTAAGATTATGCGTATGAAGTTTGAAATAATGCATTCATTGTTCTACAAATAAGAAATTTGATTTGAACAAGGTTTTGAAACTAATGATGCAATTTTTCTCATTTAAACTTGAACTTATAATGGTTGCAGAATTACAAGATATGAACAAGTTTAAACTGGGCACAAAACAAAGTAAAAAATAAAAGCGCACAGAGAACTTGCGCAACAACATCAAAATACCTGAAAACTAATCTATATTGATGCGGGATAGGGCTTCACGCAGCTCGTTCTGTAAGTTGTTGAATTTGTTCATGAGTTCAACTTTTAAATCTTGAAACTTGTCCTGGAACTCAACAGCTTTGCCCACATAAGTCTTCATGCCTCTGCGCATATCGGCATTGTCATCAAACAACTCTCTGAAATTTGCTCTGCAGTCCGTCTGGATGGCAGTCTGCGTAGCTTCCAGTCTTGTGTCGGTATGAAGGCGCTGTGTGTTGATGCTGACTTGAATGTCGAACATTGCATAGTCCATCCTGGCGTTGAACGCATGGGAAAAATCCGTCATGGATTTAGTTATGCATTCTTTCACATCTTCAATTTTGAGCTCATTCCCTTGCGTAGGAGCTCCTTGTCCAATCTTTAAAATCTGAGCTTCTAGGTCAGCAAATCTTTCATGTAACCCATCTGCAAGGGTTTTCTTTAGCTTTCTCAAAATTTCCCTGAAGCCACCATCAATCGCTTCAAAGGTACACACATTGTTGAGTAGTGCGCTAACGTTTTCGAGCAGAGCGCTGATGGATTTGAGGGAGTTCAGGATAAGTTGATCAAGTGCATTAGGTGCCTTTTCTTGCACAGGCTCAGAGAGATTTGCGGATGAACTTGCCTTTTCACCCTCCTTACTCTCCTTTGCACTTTCCTTCGCATTCTCCCCCTTAATGGCAGCAATCTCCAAACGCTGCGTATCAAGTTGGTACTGAAAATTGGTTTGTGCAGTAAGGAGATGAGTCAGCTGTAACTGCGTAGTGATTTGATTCGCTTGAATAGAATGCAAGGCTTGTAAGATCTGGCGCAGCTCAACCGATGAGGAGGTTGAAGTAGGGAACTCGGGAACTGCGGATGGAGAAGGCTTAACAAGTGGAGAATGTTTACTGCTGTCAGATGCATTGACATTGTCCTTAATATTTTTAGGTGCATCGAAGCTTTGAGCCTTGGCTCCCCCTGAACGGCGGCATCTTCTGAAACGCCACATAGATTGGCTTTGCGCTTCTTTGAGGATGGTCTTGTAGGAGTAGGAGCAGGTGTGGGAGCCGGACCTGATTCTATGATTGAGATTCCCTTGGTAGATTGAACAAAGGGAATATCTTTCCTTTTCTTGGTACTGGGCTCAGCGATACCCTTCCCCTTGTGTTTATACACCTCTTCTGGTTCTTCCTGCGTAGGCGCAGTAGAGTCTGCTGTGCTCCTATTCTTCCTATCAGAGGGTTCCTCTCCTATCCATGGTTCTTTGTTGGGATCTTTGTCAGCTCTCCAAATGCGGTAGTAGTCTTCATTACCAATCTCATTTCGCAAAGTCCGGAGATGAGGTCTGGAGTAGTACTTGGAATCACAGGACTGCTTCTTGATTGACTTCTCAACAGAGGTAGCTAGTTCCTCATATGTCAACAAGAGTTTAGTGAGCAGCCTGCAGTGAGTTCTGTACTTGGTCTTCCCTGCGTTGAGATTTTTATCATAGCTGTTCATGTCGCGGCCAGTCGAGTTTAACATTGTTGTAGATGGCTGCGCAGTATTCCCACTACTTAGAGATGAACTTCCCGTTATTTCCATTTTTGCAGTTGAGGGAATCTCCAATGATGGTTCACAGGTGGTACATCACCTCACAGAATTCCTTTCTATCATGAACTGACCATCTCTTATTTAGAGAAGGTACGCCAATTAACTTCTGCGCAAGATTCTTCTGATGAACCTCATCATAATCGACTGGAGCATTATCAACTGTGAAGTTACAGAGCTTGCGAATATGGTTGGGATGAATAGTTACATCGCATTTTTGTACAGTGGCCATAATCATCTCCGTTGGTTTTCCTTCGAGTATTGCCGGGACAACTTTTGCAGATTTGAAGAACTTATCGATGAGAGTTGGCATAAAGAATGATTGGTTTAGAATGAACAACGGAATAATGCCGGAGGAGTTGAGATGGTGCAGCAGGCGTCGTCCAGTTGCGTCTTGAGAAAGATTTGCTTCAATCACTTCCCATCCAGGGATGAAGTATAGGGGACCCTGCATAAGACAGTTCCTAGTGTTAGACAATCCGTTGCGCATGGAGCAGTGCGCATGCGCAAATAGCACAAACATACCTATGCGCACAAATCCATACAAAAAGGATGCGCAAATAATTATATAATGATACGCAAGGAACGTGAAAGTATGCGCAGAAAGTTTTAAAAAATAAAGATATGCGCAGAAAAAAATATGCGTATGAAGAAAATGCTTGGAGAAATTTCATGAATATATAAAAAATATATAAATAATGGGGCAAGAAGAACACAAGGAATGTTCAAAAATACTAAGAATATCAGAAAATCGAAAGTTGACCAAATTCGACAAAAAGTATATCAAAATAACTGCGTTGACCGGACGATCAAAACCATATAAATTATAAAGTCAACAAACAAATAATGAACCCAGAAAGTCAGAAAAAACAGTCCGACTGGCAAGAAGGTTTTCGGACCTAAAAATCCATAGAGAGCAACTCAAATGCTAATTGATCGTAAAATAAATGACATATAACTGTAGATCAGATGCATACGAACGCATAGCAAAAAATCGATTTCAAAAAATATTGAGAAATGAGGGAGAAATCGAAAAAGGGAGTTATGAAACCTTCAAGAACAACAATGGCAAAAAATAATGAGTAATGAAGAAACATACCATGTCATCGACGGTGGGTTGCTCTATTAGTTGTTCTACTTCTAGAGAATTCTCAGGACCATAAAGAGAGGGGGAATCGGAGAGAACGATTTCAGGTTCTTGAGTTCTGCTTTTCTTCGGAGCCATTGAAATGGTCGAGAGACGAAGAAGAAGAAGGGTTGATGAGATGAAGATGGAGGTTTGAGTGCAGAAGTTAGAGAGAGAAAATATGTAACACCCATCGAATTTCTTGTTAAATATTTGACATACTTGTTAAATACTTGAACTGGCATATTATGTGTTAGTTTTACTTGGGTTAAATTTTTAACTGCTTTAAATAGTTAAGGTGGTTAAATGTCTAGTTTTGACTTTTGGGTCATTTGTGAAATTTTGACTTTAGGGGCCTTTTTGTTAAAAGTGAAACTTGAGGGGCCTAAGTGTCATTCTTTGAAACTTGAATGTTTATCATGTGGGTTTGCAGAGAATGAATTCCCCATTCTCAAACTTCTCGTTGCTTCCTCTGTTCTAAAAAGCTAGGGTTTGGGTTTTGCCTATTCTCGACTCCTCGAGTTTAATTATCCCTCCGTTCTTGATTCTGATCCCGGATTAATATTCGTGGCGTTGAATAGAGCGTTCCAGGCCGAACAGAAATAAGTTTGGGTCAACTTTAATTTTGACTAGGTAAGTTATTAGCTCCCCCTTGCTTGTAATAACATGCATAAATGTTATTCTCGATACTTGTGAATGTTAATTTCGTGTTTGGGATGATTTTTGTGATACTTGTAAATTTGGGAAAAAGGGAGTAAAATTCCTCTGTGTAAAATAAGGAAAGAACTTGGAAATATTAGTTTGAATAGGTTATGCCTTTTTGGAATTGTTAACATGTTAGTAAAAGTTACTCCTACGCTTGGGGACGGAGAATCCTAAGCCTGGGAAAGAATTGGGGTTTTGCTAAAATTTGGACCAGGCGCCCGCCCGGTTAGTGACCAGGCGCCCGTCCTTTTCAACAGAAAGTTATGGTTTCTGAAAATTTTGGATGAGCGCCCGCCCGGTCCATGCTAAGCGCCCGCCCGGTCCCCTGTTCCAAATAAAGTGTTTTAAATCCAAATGAGATTGAAAGCTTATCCCTCCTAAGGCATATAGCCTTAGTATAAGATGTCCTAGCAAGTATAATGGTACCTTTTGGGGGCATTAGAACTTCGACTTGAACATTAATACTTGTAGAACTCAAATGAGAACTTAAGTATAAGAGTAGTAACTCTTCTTTATGTCTTGAAAGTGCTATGAACAAGCACTAATGTGTTATGCTTGTTGTAAATCCAATGATTGTGCACCTTAGAGGCATTAGCATAAGGTCTTAGACTTGAACATCCTAAGAATAGGATTGGGATTTTGTAAGAGTAAATGTATAACTCTTATACTTGTTTGAAAGTCCAAAGATTGGGATATAACTTGAAGTATAAGACATTAAAATCTTGTACGTGACTTGAACATCCATAGAAATGGATTAAGACTTGAATATAAGATAATAAAATCTTGTACATGGCTTGACACCAATACATATGTATGGTAGTGAACTAGAAAGTGCTATAAGTAAGCACTAACGTGTATGAGACATGTTCTTGTTGTGTATGTGCAAACATTGCATACATTTGCTTGATACAAGGTGACTTCTTGATTACTTGAAGCATGTTCCTTGTTGAGCTAGTCCACTACTTTTGGATTAGTTCTTCTCCCGTAGTTCAAGTAAATATCTACTTGTACCTTCTTGTGTGAGTCCAGCTGGTTCTCCTTGCTTGTTCGAAAATATATAGGTTCACGCTTGTCGCGAGAGCTGGGGCTTAAGTGACAATCGGGTCCCTATGTATTTCCGCTTGACCCCTTACTACCGGCCATAGTAAGGGCATAGCTTCCTTAGTTGGAGCAATAAGCCTGACTTAAGTGAATGCTAAACTCCTGTCTTGAACACCTCGTGAGTCTTGATACTGGGAATGACACTGGTTACCGGGTCTTCTGATACATACTGAATAATCAGTTTCCTGTTATTGATCGTGATTGTCAAAGTAATACAAGCTACGACAACAATAGTATTCTTGGGAGGAATAAGAAAGGAAGCAATATCCTTATAACTTGCTTGTTTAGCCTTATGTGCTACTTGATGAGTGGCTTAGCCTCTCATATACTTGTTACTTGATGATACTTGATATATGATTACATGAGTATCTACTTGAATTGCATGATAACATGTCATGTAGTTGCATCTAATAGCTTACTGAGATTTATCTCACCCCGTTCCTTGTTTAATTGTTTTCCTTAGATCAAAGGAAGGATAGTGCGCAGTGAGGCTCGACATAGCTGGGAGCTTACTTCGCAGGTCGTGATTCTTTTGGGGGCTTGTGTCCTTTTATACTTGGTGAGGACGATGTATTGGGTTGTATAACTCCTTATTTTTGGGGTAGACAGTCTTGTTCAGTTCTTGTTGTCACTAGACATCGTGTATAGTACTCTTGATGCCAGCTTATGTGCTAGGCATATTTCCGCTGTGTATGTATTTAAGTTTGGTTTTAATTTTCTTGTCTAGAACTCGTGTTGTGAGCTAGTATAGCTCCTTACTCTAGAGTATATATATCATGTCAGTTTGTTAAACAAATGTCATTAAGTTTCTTGTTCCTCGTTAGGCACTCCCATCCAGGTTCGAGGTTCTATTAGGGGATCCCGGGACCTGGGGGTGTGTCAAAATAAGAGGTTTAAAGTAAATAGAAGTAGAGAGAGAATTGGTTTAAGTAGGGAAGGAAGATAAAGAAGTTCAGGCGCACGATAGCGAGGAGGAATTTGGAGGGAAGGTGCAGTGCCGCAAGATAGCAATGCCACGTGTCACCTTTGGGAACGAGCGTGTGCAAGCCTATGCGTGCGTGTGTCAGAGCCTAAGGGCCAGTCACAATCGTTTCATTTCCCACATAAATGATTTGGCAGGATATGACGTGCGCTGTCAATCAATGGCCTTTTGCATTGATGACATCTGGGATATGCGCAGGAGTATAAACGGTAATTCCTAAGAAAATTTAAAAAATAAAGGCGCGGGAAAATTTTAATTACACAAGTACCCTTGTGAATTAGTGTTGACTTTTCAGTTAGGGACCTATGTGCAAATTCTAATGAATAGAGTACTTACCTGCGGTCTTTGATGATTGCGCATGGATAGTCATCCGCAGGGCATAGATAGCGCAGAGATTCTATAAATCTCAGAACTGTTGTTCCATGCGCATTAACTTATTGCGCAGTAGCTGCGCAGCTTGCATGAAATCTTGACCTTTAAGAACTTATCAAGCAAACACAAACATTAGTATTAACAAATTGTATGGACAGTTTAGCTAAGTTCAAGCATACCCATTTCTCCTCTCAAGAAGACAAATCTCTTTGCGTCAAGAGCCTTTGTGAGGATATCAGCAATTTGATTATCTGTGCCCACGTGCTCTAAATGAATGTTTCCTTTTATTTTTCACGTGATCCTTGAGAAAGTGATATTTGATGTCGATGTGCTTTGTCTTTGAATGCATGACAGGATTATTGGAGACTGCTATGGTGGACATATTGTCGTAGAAAATTGGACAATTTCCTTCATGAATTCCATAGTCCACCAATTGTTGCTTCATCCATAGGATTTGGCAGCAGTAGCTTCCAGCAGCAATATATTCTGCTTCTATAGTGATGGACACAGCAGCTTGCTTCTTGCTTGCCCACGCAACAAGTCGATTTCCAAGGAAATGACAAGTTCCACTTGTGCTCATTCTGTCAGTTGTGTATGCTGCGTAGTCTGCATCTGAATAACCTAGCAAATCGAAATTCGAATATTTGGTGTACCAAAGTCCAAGGTTAACAGTTTCAGAAAGATAATGAATAATGCGTTTAACAGCAGTTAAGTGCGCTTCTCTAGGGTCTGATTGATAGCGCGCACAGACACAAACACTAAACATAATATCTGGCCTACTTGCAGTAAGATAAAGGAGAGAGCCAATCATACCTCGATATAAAGTTTGATCAACTTTCTTACCTTTCAAGTCTTTGTCAAGCTTGTTGCCGGTGGCCATTGGAGTGTCGTATGCCTTAGCATTCTCAAGTCCAAATTTCTTGGTAAAGTCTCTTGTGTATTTGGCTTGATTTATGAAGATGCCATCATTTAATTGTTTGATTTGAAGCCCGAAGAAAAATGTGAGTTCTCCCATCATGCTCATCTCAAACTTTCTTTTCATGAGCTTTTCAAAGCGCTTACAAAGTAACTCATTAGTAGAACCAAATATAATATCATCGACATAAATTTGAACAAGTAAAGAATGATCATTATAATTAGCAATAAAAAGAGTTGTATCGATTTTACCGCACTTGAAGCCTTTCTCTAGTAGGAATTTTGATAGAGTATCGTACCATGCTCTTGGAGCTTGCTTAAGTCCATACAAAGCTTTCTAAAGTTTGAAGACGTGATTTGGAAATATTCTATCTTCAAATCCAGGTGGTTGAGCTACGTAGACCGTCTCTTGGAGTTCACCATTGAGAAATGCGCTCTTCACATCCATTTGATAAAGCTTGAATTTCTTGTGAGAGGCATATGCTAAGAAAATTATTATAGCTTCAAGTCTTGCTACAGGCGCAAACGTTTCATCGTAGTCGATTCCTTCCTCTTGCCTATAGCCTTGCGCAACCAACCTTGCTTTGTTTATGGTGATGCTTCCATTCTCATCCATCTTGTTTCTAAATACCCATCTTGTACCAATAACTCCTTGGTCATGAGGTCTGGGTACTAAGTTCCAAACCTTGCAGCGCTCAAATTGGTTAAGCTCTTCTTGCATAGCAGTAACCCAGCTTGAATCTTGGAGCGCTTCATCAATCTTCTTTGGTTTGATTTGAGAGATAAAGGAGTGATATTCATCATAAAAGTTTGATGCTCTCCTAGTACGAACCCCTACATTGAGATCACCAATGACGTTTGAAGTTGGATGATCTCTAACTTCACGAACCTCGGGAGGTAAGTTTGGTTGAGTAGTAGGAATGCGAAGATCTTCAATAGGAACTTCATTTGCTTCAGCATCAAGATCATCAAAAGTGATTTGCTGAATCGGAGAAACATCATGCGCATGAGGGGGTGTCTGCGCATCAGGAGTCGTCACTTCTGGCGCAGCATCCGAAGTTGGCGCATGGGATGGATTTGCTTGATTCTGATTGTGATCAGCTTGATTATCATTCTGCGCAGGTGCAATTTGAGGCTGCGTACCTGTCTTATCATTCTCAACAGAATTATCAGAATCATTTGGAGCAAAATGTGGCTCAAGGAGAGAATGCTCATCAAAAGTACATGTACAGATTCTGCAATTACTAGAGTAGTTCTATTAAAAACACGAAAAGCTTTAGAATGTTTGGCATACCCAACAAAAATACCTTCATCTGCTTTGGCGTCGAATTTACCTCTATGATCTTTGCCGTTGTAAAGGATATAGCATTTGCAGCCAAAGATCTTGAAGAAAGCAATGTTGGGCGCTTTTCCTCTCCATAGCTCATATGGAGTCTTGTTGTAGGCTTTGTTGATGAGGGATCTATTCTGAGTAAAGCAAGCAGTGTTGACAGCTTCTCCCCAGAAATACTTTGGAAGCTTTGCTTCTGCTATCATTGTTTTTCCAACCTCAATCAACGTGCGATTCTTTCTTTCCACAACGCCATTTTATTGAGGAACTCCAGCGGTTGAGAAGTTGTGATCTATCCCATGATCGTCGCAATTTCGAGAAACACCGTTGTTCTTGAATTCTGTTCCATTGTAGGATCGAACACTAACGATGTCATCTTCTCTTTGGGTTTGGAGTAGTCTAAATAATGAGGTGAGAATATCATAACATTCGTCTTTAGTAATCATAATCTCCACCCATGTGTATCTTGAGAAATCATCCACCACAACTAAGGTATACTTGTTTCTTCTTATGCTTGCAGTGGTAACTGGTCCAAAGAGATCAATGTGCAGCAGTTGCAAACATCTAGAAGTTGAGGGATTTGTCTTGCTGGAGAAAGACTGCTTAGGCTGCTTTCACTTACTTTCTTTGCTACAAAACAGAGATTAGAGATAGAATTTATAGCAGTAAGATCAATAATGAAAACATTGGTCTTACGAGTCCCTGTGAGAAAAGTTAGTCCAGAAGTGCCATCCTTGATATAGCAATGCGTTGAAGTGAATTGGCATTCTAGGCTTTTATCGCAGAATTGTGATAAGGAGAGCAGGTTGTGCTTGAGACTATCTATTCTGATTAGTCTATATCCAATTATGTGCCCTTTGTTGTTGTCATCATATGTTAGTGAGGGACCTCTTCCTTTTCGCACATTTTCAAGAGCGTTGACATCTCCAGTCGTCTAGAATCCACTGTCGATACTAAATATGCGCCTGAGAGTGCACAGTGAAGCAGGAGACCCTTTTTGTTTGTTGGAACATTGACTTGCGCTTCTACAGCAGAGTTATCATTATCATTTAAGTTCAGCAGTCACTTTAAGAGATTCCTTGCGCGGCTGTAAAGTTAGTGATGACGCAGCTTTGTCAGGTTTGCTCTGGCAAATAGGTACTTGCCATTCTGTCTGCTTGGTGAAGGTGTCCCATTTCCACTATTTGAGTAAAGTTGGGACCTTTCTTGATTGTCCTTGGCGCATGCTCAGGTTCCATTTCAGAAACAGCTTCTGAATCATTGTCAGCATTTGCCACTAAGCAGAGCAGTCCATCCTCAGAGTCAGCATCGCTTTCAGTGTCAGTCTCTATCAAGTCTTCAGTTCCTTCTCTGCACTGTTTTCTTCAGTAACCATTTAGTATGCTTAAGTGCTTTGTGCGCAGGGTTGCTTTTCCTTGTACTCAAATTTTGGAGTAGGGCATTTTGAAGCGAAATGTCCTGGCATTCTGCAGTTGTAGCAGACCAAGTCATCATCTTTCTTTGAGTCACTATTGAGAGAGAACATGAGGTTTGCATGAGGATCCACCAGATTTGGAGAACTTTCTGAATTTGATCTGAGGTTTGAGCACGCGCAGGAACATGTGAATAGTTAGCCATTGCCCAAGATTTTGAAGCCATATTGAATCGGCACCCAAGCTGTTAAGCTTAAAAAAAGATACAAGTTTTATGAAGGTGTTTGCTCTGATACCACTTGTTGGTCCCAAAGGGGCAACAAGGGTGTGAAAATCGCTAGAGGGGGGGTGAATAGCGTTTTAAAATTCTTTTTAAACCCTTTTGCAATTCAATGGCGAATGCGCACAACTCTTATTTTGGCTAAGTATAGCGCGCAGAAAGAGTGTGAAATGCACAGCGGAAGATTTAAAGCACTTCTACGCAGGGTATACTGCGCAGAGATGAAACAGGTACTGCGCAGGGAAAGATGCGTAGTAAAGAAAAACGCACGCGCTAAATTTTGGCTAAAGAGTTGGATAAAATTGTGCTAGGGCAAATGAGCAATAACAATTACAGCAGTAAAGTGTAGCAATCTGAAAGATCAAACAAAGCAGTAATACATAAATAGTTAAGCATGAAATAAGCAGTAAGAATGATGGACAAGCTATTTGGAGAGGTTCGATCAAGGAAAGATCTACGTCCTCTACCAAGATGGTTAGTCTTGGATTTCTAATGGAGATCTTATAATATGAGTGAGTATTACAAATTACAACTTTTGAGCTCAATACTAACTCAAGATCTATTATCTATGAAGAACAAATCATAGACTAAACCGGTGTATCTCAAGAAATTAGATCAGAATGATCAAAGCTTCAAGAGGTGTGTGTGTGACAGAAATTCTGGGCTCTATGAATATAAGAGATGAAGAGCACCAAGAATTCTGGTGATATAGGGCTTTTGGGATTTGAGCAGGAGTTTGAAGGTTTGAAGATCTTGAAGGCTGTTCTAATGAATCTGGAAATATTGAGCATCAGTCTTCAGATCTTCAAGGTTTCTCTAATGAAGCATGAAACTCTAGCTCTGGCTGAACAAGCACTCTCCCTAGCTCATAAGCCACTTGGAAAATGAGGATGAGCATGTTATTTATAGCTGAGCTCCAAAACTAGCCGTTGATGCTCTGAGCAAGGACGATGAGCTGGCACGCTATGATTGGTGCGCAGGTGTCCTTTATAGCCGTTGGGGCTCTGATCAAGGTTGATGACCTGGCACAATATGATTAGTGCGCAGGTATCTCTGAGCCGTTGGAGACTGAGCATGAAGACCAAATTCAAAAGCTTCTTCTAGAAGGTTGACAGCTGTCTTCAATTGAAATATGACCGTTGAAGCGTGTCTCCTAATGGTGTTGCTGAGTGTGCTTATTTTGTCGTTTGTGCACACATCATCATTTTGGCTCAATCCAAAAAGCGTAGCTTGTCTTTGACACTTTCCAAGCTTCTAGAATATGAGATCAGGAGATAAGAAATTTGACCAAGGTTGAGCGTGCGCGTACAAAGGCATGCGCATTCCCGGTGCGCACGGATGCTGCGCATGGGGAGCATGCGCATCATGCTTGGTCATACCAAAGGAAGATAACTTCTGAGTTGGGGAATAAGACCTTAAAAACTGAGCAGGGTCAAATAGCCGCGCAAGAAATCTATGCGCAGTGGTGACCTGCGCAGAGAACATCCTGTGCAGTGAAATGAATCCTGCTTAGAAAATCTTCGATCCTTCAAAGCTTCAAGTCCTATAATTAAGCCTATACTATAAAATGGACTTGGCAAAATATGAAGTTATAAACTTCTTACATAAGGTCCTAAAGTCCATCAAATATCAATAGGTAATGTTATCAATCAATTCTAACATAATTGGAAGGGTTAAGAGATAAGCATACCCAACAACATGTCTTTTCCAGGACCAACTTTTGATGAAAATAATGGCCACTGGAGATCTTCATGAGGGATTATTTGTCTTACATTCCACGATCTCTTCACCTCAATCTGCAGCCTACCCCTACCCTGTTTCTTCCACATCTTTTCCTTGTAATGTGAATTATGTTTCCTGTAATAGTGTTTGTTCTCTTTGGCATAATAGATTTGGTCATGTATCTCATTCTATTCTGAACAAGATTGCTTATCCTGCTCTTGTAACCTCATTCAAGAAATGTGATAAAGACATTGATCTTGCTTGTGACATATGCCATTTAGCCAAACAACATATGTTACCATTTCCCTATAGTACTTCTCATACTGATGCTCCTTTTTCTCTGATTCACTGTGATCTTTGGGGTCCATATAGACATACCACTCTTAATGGTTGTAGGTATTTCCTTACAATTGTTGATGATTTTTCTAGGTCTACTTGGACTTTCTTAATGCCAACCAAACAACATGTATTTTCTATCTTCAAAAACTTCAAAGCCCATGTTCAAACTCAGTTTCAGACCATTATAAAGTCTTTTAGGACTGATAATGGCACTGAGTTTTTTAACCAAGATGTCTCTCCGTTTTTGGCTTCCCTTGGTATCATTCATCAAAGTTCTTATGTCAAAACACCCCAACAAAATGGTGTTGTTGAAAGAAAACACCAACAACTTTTGAACATTTCCAGAGCCTTAAGATTTCAGTCTGGTCTTCCAATCAGTTTTTGGGGTCATTGTCTTCTTGCAGCAACTTATATCATTAATCTCATTCCTACAAGTGCTACTAATTTCCAAGTTCCTTACAAGTTGCTTCACAAAAATGATCCTCCTTATGACCAGTTAAAATCTTTTGGCTGTCTTTGTTATGCTTCCTGTCATACTTCTGACAAATTTGCTCCTAGATCTATTCCTTCAATATTTCTTGGTTACCCTTATGGCAAAAAAGGTTACAAATTATATAATCTGGAAACAAAACAATTGTTTGTGAGTAGGCATGTTCAGTTTCATGAATCTATTTTTCCTTATAAACAATCTATACCTTCTCCCTCTCCTTCCATATCTTCCAATCCCATTATTTGGCCTGTTGATGACCCTCCTTTTCTTTCTCTGTCTTCTTCATCTTCCTCACATCCTCCTGATCCTCCTACTTCACCTGTTTCTACTTCTCCTATTCCTGATCATGATTCTTCTGTTCCTCCCACCTCTCCTACGGAACCCATTATTCCCAGTCCTCCTTTTATTCCTCGCACCTCTACAAGACATAAAACTCCTTCTGTCATACTTAAAGACTATATTGTTTCTGCTCCTAAACACTCAGTTTCATCTCTGTCTTCTAAGTATGATATATCAAAATATATGTCTTATTCTTCTTGTTCCAATAATCATCTTCATTTCATCAACAATCTACATCATTTAGTGGAACCTCAATCTTATTCTCAGGCAATTAAGGACCCTAAATGGGTTGAAGCAATGAATAAGGAAATTGTTGATTTAGAATCCAACAATACTTGGAAAATTGTTCCTCTTCCTGCTGGAAAGAATCCTGTTGGTTGTAGATGGGTGTATAAAATCAAGTACCTTGCAGATGGTTTAGTAGAAAGATTTAAATCCAGGTTGGTAGCCAAAGGTTACACCCAATCAGAGGGCATTGATTACTCAGAAACTTTCTCTCCAGTTGCTAAAATGACCACTGTTCGAACCTTATTGGCCATTGCTGTTGCTAGAGGTTGGTTTGTCAAACAATTGGATGTTAATAATGCCTTTTTGCATGGTGACTTAACAGAGGAAGTTTTCATGAGTATCCCTCAAGGCTATCCTAAAGTTCAACCTGGTATGGCGTGCAAATTGATTAAATCTCTATATGGTCTTAAGCAGGCCTCTAGGCAGTGGTTTCACAAGTTAACCGAGGCTCTTCTTAGTTTGGGTTATGTTCAATCTCATGAAGATTACTCTTTATTCACCTTCACTACTTCAAATTATTTTACTGCTGCCCTAGTCTATGTCGATGATATTGTTCTTGCTGGTGATTCTCTTTCTCAAATCAATTCCTTGAAGTCCTTTTTGGATACCACTTTCAGCATTAAAGATCTTGGTGACATCAAGTATTATTTGGGTATTGAAATTATGAGATCTTCTAGTGGTATGCATCTTTGTCAGATAAAGTATGCTTTGGACTTGTTAGAAAGTGCTGATTTGCTAGATTCCAAACCTCTTACTATACCTCTGGATCCTAATTGCAAACTCAAATCTTCTGATGGTGATTTGTTACCAGATCCTTCTATATATAGAAGGCTTATTGGAAAATTGTTATACTTAACAATAACTAGAACTGATTTAAGCTTTGCTGTCCAGATGTTGAGCCAATTTTCTCAAAGTCCTCGTATTCCTCATTTTCAAGCTGTCCTTAGAGTTCTTCGATATGTCAAAGAATCTTCAGGCCAAGGCTTGTTCTTTCCTGCCAACAACCCTCTTATTTTAGAAAGGTTTTGTGATAGTGATTAGGCTGGAAATCCTAATGATCGCAAATCAGTTTCTGGTTACTGCTTATTTCGTGGTTCTTCATTAGTTTCTTGGCTTTCCAAGAAACAATCTGTGGTTTCTCGCTATTCTGCTGAATCTGAATATAGAGCCATGGCCACTACTTGTTGTGAACTTATATGGTTTCATGGTTTACTCAAGGATCTACATGTTCATGTTTCTCTTCCCACTAAGCTTCATTGTGATAGTTCAGCAGCCATAAGTATTGCTACCAATCCAGTTTATCATGCTCGAACTAAACATATTGAGCTGGATTGTCATTTTGTGCGTGAAAAGGTCCAAAAAGGTTTCATCGTTCCAGTTTTTGTTCCCTCTTCCGCCCAGCTTGCTGATATATTCACTAAATCCCTTGGTAAATCTCTTCATTGGTCTCTTCAAGTTAAGGGTTCTTTGTCCATTTAACCCTTCAACTTGTGGGGGGGGGGGTATTGACAATAGTGATACTCATGTTGATAATACCCAACAACATCAAATCAACCAAGTTCAACAGCAACATCAAGTGAAAAATGAAGTTGCAAAATATAGAGGGCTCACTTCTTTATATAGTATAAGTGAGTGGACTTAGTTGTATATAGATCTTTCTATAAGGTTTATTTTGTAAACAGTTAGGAGTTTGTTACAGTTTGTTAGTTTGTTAAATGTACAGCTGTAATTATTATAGAAGGGAAGATTCTATTAGTTAGTTAGTAGTTAGAACAGTATTAGCCATAAATAGAAGGTCAGCGTTGTAAATAATTCATTCAGAAAATGAGAAGCTCTTTTCTCTCTCTTTTGTTTCTCTCTCTTAATTCTCTCTCCTTGATTTCGTTGATATCTGGATGGATGCTTGTGATTGCTGCTCTTCAATGGAGGATTTCTATTTCTGATACTACTCAAAAGTTACTAGTTATTGCAATATATATTCTAATTTTGTTTCAAATAATGTAATTTTAGTTTCAAATAATGAACGTATTAAATTAAATTACAGACAAAAAATGTCAAGTTTTGGGCTAGCTAAAGGAATCCACATACCCATGGGCTTCTTGCAGAAGAACTTAAACTCAATGCCCTTTTTCGGATTCGTAATAAGCCCAACCCATATAATCCGGACCCGATAAGCGTACATTGAAAGCGAGTGTGATGTGCGTTTTGTTTCGGTTTATCTCATCTTCATCCCCACATTTTCTCACCACAGAGAAAATCAATGGCGGTTAATCTTTCAAATTCCTTCGTCCAAACAGGCGCCTTTCATCCGGCGAAGAAGGTAATACAATAAACCCTAAATCAATTCCCATTCTACCTTTTCCCTTTTCCCCCAAATCACGCCACAAAATCTATAATTACAGGTTCCAAGACCCGTCGTCTCAAGAACACCGACATGGACCTGCCGGAAGAAGGATATCCACCCGCAATTCTACGAAGATGCCAAGGTTTACTGCAACGGGGAGCTGGTGATGACCACCGGCGGCACCAAGAAGGAGTACGTCGTCGACGTGTGGTCCGGCAACCATCCGTTCTATCAGGGTGATCGGACGGCGGTGGTTGTCGAGGACAGTCAGTTGGAGAAGTTCAGGAAAAAGTATCAAGGTATTCTGCCTGATGAGTGGTTTATTATTCCTACTCTCAAAGGTGAAGTCGTCCTTCCTCCCAGACAGAAACGCAAAGACAAGAAAAAGTAAAATCTTAAACCACCATTTTTAATTGAGGGTTTGTTTATTTATTTCAGTGTTGAATTTGATAAATTGTGCTTTACATTTGTGTATTTAATCATCGTGGCTTTTTGTCGAAATTTTTACTCTTGTTAATTGTTTCTATCCGTACCTAAATTGTTTATGACTACACAAAAATGGGCATTCATTTAAATGGGCATTCATTTTGGGACGGAGGTAGTAAATCATTGCGTTTCTTTTCTGCTTGTTCTTATGTTTTGTGTCCTTTGCTAGTTGTTTACTTGTTAGATGTTGAGGCATTTTGAAGTTGTGCATCTGCACTATTTTTTTTTTTGAAAATTATGTTGAGATTAACAATTACCACTCAGGTTACCGAAAATGATGTACTTGTGTCTAATCAAAATGCAGTTTCTTTAGTAGACTTTCTTTTAGCTCTGCTCATGGTTTACACTTTCTGCAAAACGTACATGCTGCTACAACGTTCTATGTTCTTTTTGTTGATGACTTTACTTGCTTTCATTACCCTCCTTTTCTTTTACTACCTCTGTCCCTAAATGAATGTCTGAAAAACTCTTCAAATTTACTCTTGGTTAAGAGCAAATTTGAAAAAAAATCGAAGATTCATTTCAGGACGGAGGGAGTAGATTATTAACCAGATGAGCTCAGTTATCTCATTGATTGATTGAATGTATTATCATGATATGTATGTGATCACAGTTGAGTTACTATGAAGATAGTGGATATGTAGGTTGCTTAGGTAGGAACTACCTCAGTGTTTGAAATTTTTGTTACTAATCATTTGGAACAAGTACTTTTGATGATTTTATGTAGCTTGTCTTTGCTATACTAATGCATTGAGCCGTTGAACCGTTTTGTTTTAAAAAAATGTCATTTGACTTCTTGGCAGATTGATATATGCTTGTTGAAGGTATAGTATGGTACTACCTCCGTCTTCAATTGAATTTCCGAATTTCATTCAAAGGACACTTTGAAACCATTCACATTTTAGACAATTAAATGGCAAAGATGCATAAGTATTCATGTTAGTCACTTTCTAAACACTTAGTTTTGCAACTATACAGTGACTTGAGAAAACAATTTAGCAAAAGACCATTTAGGGACGGTTTTCACAAAAAAAGATACTCCTATTCATTTTGGGACAAAGAAAATCTTGAAATGGGATATTCATTTAGGGACAAAGGGTGTATCATTTTTTTTTCAGGAAAACCTATAGATAATGGATGTAATACTATTGATGGTAGTATGGTATTTCATTTATGCATTATCGTGAAACTTTGTCCCAAAGAAGTGAACGAGCTAAACATAGTTGTCTTGGACTGGTGATATATCATATATACAGCAATAATACTGAGAACTTTAGTGTTTACCTAATGACTTGAAGATTCAAGAACCTCAACCAGAGTTTATTTACACGACAGAGGGCTGGCCTGTTATTGGATTTGAGTATTTGAATTTGGATGGTGTAGGCTTAAAATATCAATGCATATGTAGAATTAAAGTGAGGCCTTTTTATACATAGAAGAGATACATTTTCTGTGGCCCTAGGCCCTTGCCTCACATGCCTTATGGCATGGCCAAGTGCCAACCCTAATTATGTTGGGATATATGTTTTGGATCTGTGCTTATGTGGTCGCATGGTGCACCTGTTTAGGGGTACACAACGCCCGTATGAGTATACTGTTTGGCTTTTTAGGAGCACTGTGTTTTTTATAAGTAGCATAGGAGGTTATGCGCCTAGCCACTCTATGCGGTCTCATACAGCCAGAGAAATTTTGGGTAGTCCGTTTTTGATCGAGTTTCTTGTAACCCTGGTTAATGACTAGGGACAAGTGTGAAATCTTAATTTTTGAAATACTCGAAATCTATGAACTGTGCTAGGAATAACAATCTGATATCTAAAAAAAAAAAACAAGTTACATGCAATAATCATTTTGTGACTGCGAGCCCCACCGTTTGGGTCGAACTTCGTAGATAGTCGACTTCTAAACGGTTGTTATTGGTATTAATAATAGGGGAAATGACAATTTAGGGTCCAAAGTTTTGGGGGTGTGTGCCAATAGGGGTCTGATGTATCAATTTTGTCAATTTAGGGTCCAAAGTTGCAAAAGTTGTGCAGTTTAGGGTTTTTTAACGATTCTGTTAACAGAATCCAGTTAAGTCAAAAGTGTTTTGCACGTGGACTTAACTGGAGTTTGTTTTGAATATTTGGATGGTTATATCGTCATTTCAGACAAAGAAAATTAATAATAATTTTTTTGAAATATTAAATTTTATTTTCTTATATTAAATTAACTAATAATTAAAACGTTATTAAAATACTTTTTCAAGAAATAAAATAATTTTTTTCATTTATAATAACTATAAAATAAATGTATAATTTTTAAAAAGAAAAAAGTGTAAAAAAATTATATTAAAAAAAGGCTTAATTTTTTATTAAAAAAAAAAGAAGAAAGTGGGGATCAAACATTTTTTTTGTGGTGGTGGTTAGTATTGTTCATTATTAATATTAGTATTCTAATTATTTCATTTTTCATAAAATTATTTTAAAATTTATTAATAATTTTCCTTGTTTATAACTTCATTTTTTGTGTTTCCAAAAAAAAAAAAAACCACTTTAATTTTTATTTGCTTTTTTTGATCTATTAGTATTTTTTAAAATAATTAAAATTATTCGAAAAAATAATAATAAGAGTAAATGACAATTTAGGTTCTACTGTATAAGGGATGTGTGAAATGACACAAAGCCTAGACGAACATCCAAAACAAACTTCAGTTAAGTGCTTCTGTTACATTTTCTTTACAATTTAGTCCAAAAACCCTTAATTGACTAACGTTATCAACTTTGGACCCTAAATTGACAAAATTGATACATCAGACCACTATTGGCACACACCCCCTAAACTTTGGACCCTAAATTGTCATTATCCCTTAATAATATGGTTCTTTAGGTTTTTTTTTTTTTTTTTCAAAAAAAACAAGTTACATGCAATAATCATTTTGTGACAGATGAATATACTAAAGAGCTCTAGCTCAAGTCGTATCTAGTGTTAGCTTTATATGTGGAAGTCTCGTTAAAAATCTAACGATTTTGACGGTTTTTTTTACGGTTTTCTGTTTTGCTAACGGTTGCGGTTCCGGTTCGGTCTAGACGGTTCATGTCGGTTCGGAACCGCCGGTTCACGGTTTTCAAAGGGGATGAACCTGAATCGGCTCGTGTTACAAACAGTTCCGGTTCACACGGTTCTGGTTTTCGTCAAGGTTCAAGGCGATTCCGGGCTTTCCTGTTCCGGTTCCGGGCCGATTTGGCGGTTCCGGTCAGGTTCCGGTTCCGGTCAGGTTTGGCCATCCCTACACTGAACTATACAGCCATTTCAAATGTCCTCACCTAGCTATTTTTTCTTTTCCGATTTTCCTCACCCAACTATACCACTATTTTAAATAGGGCTAATTGCAATTTGGTAACCTGTGTTTGTATTATTTTTGCAATTTGGTTCCCGTGTTTGTATTTCTTGCAACCCGATTCCTGTGTTTGTCATTTTTTTGCAACCCAATATAAAAACTAACGAAATGTTAGTTTTTTAACTGGAAAACGGTCATGTGCATATCACATGACTTTTTTAAGGGTAAAATTGTCATTGCGAGCGCAGGGATGCAAAGCACGTGTGTTTTATGTGTAAATAAGGGATGGTCCATCGTCACCTTCTTTATTAAATTGAAACAACTTCATCATTCCTCCATTAATGGTGGAATTAACTCCCACACAATAATACTAAATCCCTCGCGTTTCTCCTTTGAAAATGAGTAATTCCTTTCAACCCTTCTGGCCATTAACACATACACTTGAGAAATGACAATTATACCCTTAAAAGGTCATGTGATATTCCCATGACTGTTTTTCGTTAATAAACTAACAATTTCGTTAGTTTTTATATAAAATGACAAACACATGAATCGGGTTGCAAGAAATACAAACACGGGAACCAAATCACAAAAGTTGTGCAAACACAGGTTACCAAATTGCAATTTGTCCGTTTTAAATATCATGACTGCGTTAATTTTTCAGTCAGAAACTTAACTAAAGCCAGTCACATGACATCACGTGACTAACATCTGTTAAGTGTTGCTCATTGATGACGTGTGTGCTGACTCGTCATGGGCGGAAAAAATCCAGCCAATTAAACGCACGTGAGGCTCACACGACTTTTCGAATACAGACGTTATATAAATTGGGAATTCTTCATTATTTCCCAAAATTTGGGGAAAACTCATAGATTGAAAGGGAAGAAAATTTAGGGTTTCTCCATGGCTATTATGAATGTGAGCTCAATAATCAAGTTCAAGAATCGAAGATGTAAATACAATAAGAAGGCCGCAATGATTAAATATTACCTTTGTTTAAACACTTGTTGTTCTAAACTTGTGCATACATATTAAAAATACTAAGAAGTGTAATTAATACATATAAAATCGACTAAATTACTCTTAAAACAATTCAGTTGCCTATGTGATTAAACATTTTCGCAATAACAATAACATAATCATAAAGAAAGATATATTTAATAAATACTTCCAAAGATGTGGGTGTGATAGCAAAACAACAAACATATTGAGATAAACTTAAATTTCACTATAAGTATTTTGGGATGGAGAAAGTATGATGCGGAGTGAGTATCGTAATTAATAAGTATAACACAAAGCATACTCAATTTTGATGTCATTATAGAGAAAATTTTGGGGGAAACTAGTTCCTCCATAAGTTATAAAAAGTAATGTTTTTATAGGGTTTAAGGTTTGACGTTTAGGGTTTAGGGTTTAAAGGTTACGAAGTAAACTTTTTATAACTTATGGAGGAACTAGTTTCCCTCAAAACTTACTCGTCGTTAAATATAAACAACTGTAATGTGGCATAATATTGATGGTGATGGGGTTCAATTTCTTGGTTCTCCGTTTCAAAATGAAAAATAAGAATGTGCATGGAAACTTCTTTTTTAATTAATCAGACAGCTTTGTCTGCAGGTTGAAGATTAGCATTAGGTGAACGGATTTACAAGGTCGACTTGACCCCTAAAATTCAAATATAGGATGAAGGTGACAGGTAGGAGTTTGCTATAATAAGTGTGTGAAACATTGTCATGACTAAAAAAATCAAACGTGATCATTATAAATGAAACGATACTTACTCACTTCGTTACTTACTCATTTCGTTTCATTTATATTGATCACGTTTGATTTTTTAGTCAACACAAGTAAATTTGACCAAACATTAATACCTATCTGATCGTCCGAATGAAATTCTAAAAAATGTTAATGATAGATCACTTAATAATTTATCAATAACTTATAAAATTTCAGTAGGATGATTGGATTGACATTATTGGTTTGTCAAAGTTCATTTGTATTGAAAAAAAATTAAACGTGACCAATATAAATGAGACGGAGGGAGTACAATTTAATGCATAACAAACTGGGTAAATGTAGGGCCAAACGAATAGAGTCAAGGGGTCCACAGTAGTGACTTTCATTCTTTTTATATACTGCCATGTTTCAAATAAGTTGAAATATTTTGCCATTTAAGGCAGTTGCAACAATCTAAAAATAAAAGTTTTTTATTATTTTTATAATCATTCACTCATTCTCTCTCTTCCTCTCAACCACTCATTATTCTTCTCTCATTATCTTTTATTCCCAACTAATTTTCTCTCTTCCTTATTATCATTCTTAATATAATATTATATCTTTAATTTCTCAACTTCAAAATGAATGTTTTAACTTACCTGGAACGGAGAGAGTACTTCTTTTTGCCTTTCCTTTCAAAAGGGGTTGAATTTGGTAGTGGGAGGGAGCACCAAATTTTGCATTACCCGTCCTCTCTATGAATAAGTTTCACTCTAAAGTGCACAATTTATTGAGTTATAATTCAATTAATGCTAAATAGAAAAAATAAAAATAAAAATGGGACAACGATTTGTGGTCTTGTCAAGTCGCCATGTTGTCCTTTTCAGTTTAGGTCTTTTTTTATAAATTAAGGTTTGGTCTAATATATCAAGCTGCTCTTTTGGAAAATGACATTTACTAATAAAAAAAGACCATACCAATATAAAGATGCTAATAATGCATAAATAAACCGGAAGACCTGGTAGTTACTAGTTGGCAACTAAAGAAAAAAAATATGGGGACAAAATTTACTTTTTATTAGAAATTATTTCTAATTTGTAGTACAACATAAGTTAGATTTATGTTCAATTATGATCTTATTTTAGTGATTATGTGATGTTTCTAGTTTCAAATCTAAAAAAAGTGGAATTTATTGTTATTGATATAAGCTTTCATTTAATATTACTTAATGGACACCAATAACATAAATAGATTTTTTAGTGTGCTTATGAAAAGTCAAGCGGACCCAAATTTCTTTTGCTGAGTGTAGGGATGGCAACGGGGCGGATACGGAGCGGGTTTACTCAAAACCAAACCCGCCCCTCAACCAAGCCCCCTTGTACCGAACCCGCCCCGGCCCGTCAACCGGCAAACCCGCTACCGCCCCGCCCCGCCCCGCATGCTGCAAAATCTTACTACAAACCCAGGAACCCCATGTTCATAAAAACAAACTCAAAATCTTACTGCTTTTGGTCTCTAACAACAAAATGAAAAATTAAGTCTTGAGACAGACTGTTAAACATCATAAATAAATATATAGCTCAAAACTAAACAACCGAATTGAACATTAATGAATTTTTTCTAGAAATTCACAAATCGACATAGGAGAGAGAAAAATCAATAATCAGTCTAAAACATCAATAATCAGTGAAGAAGAACCGAAATTAAACATCATAAATAAATATATAGCTCAAAACTAAACAACCGAATTGAACATTAGTGAATTTTTAACCCTAGAAATTCACAAATCGACATAGGAGAGAGAGAGGGATTTACTTACTGTTCTGACCCGTGACAGTGATGCCTCGCCGGAGGAAGACCGGAATCGGCGGAGTGGAAGCGGCGGAGTGGAAGCGCGAGTCGTCAGCCGTGAATCGTCCGTCGTGATGCCAATGTCTCGCGCCGCTTCTCAACTTTTGTAACCCTAGGAAATAATAGAATTGAGAGAAGTCTCTGTAAGACTAAAGCGTAGTGTGTGGTGTGCATAGGGGGATTTTGAGGTAATAATTGAAATGGGGTAGGGACATTTTAGTAATTAAATGAATATATTAGTATACGGGGCGGGGCGGGGCCCCGCGGGTTTTAGTGTGCAACCGTACCCGCCCCGTGACCCGCCGGGTTTTGAAAAAATCTTACCAAACCCGCCCCGCTGCGGTACGGATTGTCCCGGATATGGATCGGGTTCGGTCAAATTGCCATCCCTAACTGAGTGGTCTAGTGTACCTTATGTAACGGATTAGATTTTAAGGTTGATGATGAATGAGTTTTTACTTATTTAATTAGATACTTTTAAGCTTAATTATTGCTTAGTTCTCAAGCTTTTGTTATTTGATTAGGTTCTTTTTGTGTTTTTGTTGTGTAGGGTGGTTTGTGCTCAATCTACAATGAAGAGGGATGAAAAGTGCTTAATGGAGTAAACTTATGAAGGCCAAGGACTGCTGTGCAATGATTACATATTTTAGGGACCAATCTGCCATTTCTGGAACTTCAGGATCAAACCGCAATAAATTGAAAGTCTGGGGACTAAACTGCAAAATCATAAAACTTCAGGGACTAAACTACAAATTTCGATTTCCGGGCCAAAAAGTCAGCCGCACAAACCAGCATATTAACATTAGGATTTGTTTTCTATTTTATTTTAGGATTTTGATTTTATTAGTTTCCTTTTTCCTTTTGATTTCCTTTATAATTCCTTTTTAGTTTAGGTTTTAGATTTATTTTTCCCTATAAATAGTAGACTAGGTTTTTAGTATTTTTTTATCAATCATGTAGCTAGTTAATATTTTGTAAGGTTTGCAAGGTTGGAGAAATTTGTTCTTTGTCTATGAAGAACAATTTCACCAACTACGAATTGGAGGTAACTTTTTATCAATTTTATACACGATTTATATTAAAGCATAAAATTGATAAAAAGTTACCTCCAATTCGTAGTTGGTGAAATTGTTCTTCATAGACAAAGAACAAATTTCTCCAACCTTGCAAACCTTACAAAATATTAACTAGCTACATGATTGATAAAAAAAATACTAAAAACCTAGTCTACTATTTATAGGGAAAAATAAATCTAAAACCTAAACTAAAAAGGAATTATAAAAGAAAAAGGAAATCAAAAGGAAAAAGGAAACTAATAAAATCAAAATCCTAAAATAAAATAGAAAACAAATCCTAATGTTAATATGCTGGTTTGTGCGGCTGACTTTTTGGGCCGGAAATCGAAATTTGCAGTTTAGTCCCTGAAGTTTTATGATTTTGCAGTTTAGTCCCCAGACTTTCAATTTATTGTGGTTTGATCCTGAAGTTCCAGAAATGGCATATTGGTCCCTAAAATATGTAATCATTGCACAACAGTCCTTGGCCTTCATAAGTTTACTCCATTAAGCACTTTTCATCCCTCTTCATTGTAGATTGAGCACATAACCACCCTACACAACAAAAACACAAAAAGAACCTAATCAAATAACAAAAGCTTGAGAACTAAGCAATAATTAAGCTTAAAAGTATCTAATTAAATGAGTAAAAACTCATTCATCAAATACCCCCAAAGTTAATCATTTACTTGTCCTCAAGTAAAAAAATAAAAATAAAACTAAACTATTAAACAATAAACACAAATAAATACCAATATGACTAAATAATAATAATAAAAAAAAAACTACTACAATATTTTTGGGTCTCTCCCGTAGTTAACATGAAAAACATACTACCACACGTCTCAACACGGGTTAGGAACAAAAACATGCAAATGACTATACACTTGGAATAAATTAAATATGTTTCTTAGGGAAAATGATCAAGCTATAAATATCTTGTGCATATAGAATATAAATACCATTCCTTAGCCTATCAAGATATGAATAACTTTATAAAGCATAGTACCCAAACATTCACTTGTTTACTCAAATATTAAAGCAATGCATAAGAAAAATTCAACACATGATTCTCCTTTGATGAGCTCCCACACAATTTATCGCTTGATTCCCCTTTATATTTATTTATTTATTTATTTATTTATATATATATCCATATTATTTCTGGCCATTTAGGTCTTCGTAGGTACAAGAATTTTTATTTATTCTTGGAATGGGGATTGGCACCAAGGATTTGAGAATTATCGTATTACCACATATCCCTTTTATTTTTTGCCTTTATCTCATTTTGCGAGCATTTGATTCAATTCTTTCACTCCTTGCCATTTCTCCCACTCTTCTTAACTAAGACCTTTTCTTCGGGAATTTTTATACTTAATTGGGACTCACTTCAAGGAGACGCACAGTCCAATTTTCCTCATGCCTACCTTTTAATCTCACAATCTCACATAAGATAATGCAAGGGTACTATAACTCGATAAAGATAAGCAAAATTTTAACACCCAAATATATGGTATATATTGAATAGTGCACTAGGGAGTTATAACTTAATCATGGAACCTAAGTCAAATATTTAATAAATTCCACCTGTACCGAAATTCACAAGCTTTTATCCTTTTTTTTGCAAAATAAATCATCATTGGAGGTAGTAAACTAGTAAAGAGTACAAGAACTACGAGAGATATATTTTTATTTTTTTTTAAATAAAAAAAAGCAAGAAAATGAGTTTGACCGCACCGAAGTTGCCTACGTTCCCGTAGGACAATAAGGGGCTCAGGTCACCGTAGTTCGAACCCAACAAACACAAAAAAAAAATAGAAAAACAAATTATAACTAAAACAAAACAAAAGCTAATAAATTATAAATGCATTCCCACCCCCAAACTTAAACAAAACAATGTCCTCATTGTGCAAATCCTAAATCATAAAGCAAGAGGGGCGGGACACATGAAAATAAAAAAATAAAAACAAAGAGTGATCACATGTCATTATCGAATCAAAGAGCCATTAAGAATTTTGTCAAACAATCAAATCAAAGTCCCAAAACAATGCAGTATTTCCAAATAGCAATTTATCATACCACGAATCCCAATATAACAATGTTAAAGAAGAATGAAATCGATTACCTCAAGTAGATTGTAGGAGAATATGGTGCTCACTTAGACTGCTACCCCCACTCTGAAAATTCTTTTACCTTAACTGCTTCGTTTGACACCACCAATTAACCAAGACATCATTAATACCCAGCTTGTTCTTAGAATTGCAAAAATTGTTGGAGCTCGGTTATGCTGGTAATGTATAGCTGCCCGAATTGTGCAGGGGTTAGGCGGGTTGCTACCAGAATTTGGAGAGACTAGAAGGGAGATGATTTGAATATTTGTAGACTCAAGGAAGGACACTTGGAGTTGGCTGGATTCAGGGTGGAAGCTCAGACAGAGAATAGGGTTCAGAGGGCGACTTTGGGTTGCGTCCGCCGCCGATTATGGAGTGTGGGCGATGGCGATAGAGGGGGCTGCAGTGAGGGTGTTGTCGGCGTTGAGAGAGAGAACGGCTAGGGATTCTCTTGACTAATTTGGGGATTACGTAGTCTTTCAAATCGCGCCTTCATCCATGTTCTCAATTTAGAACCACTGCTTTCTTTGTTAGATTCACTGCATTTACAGCAAAGACAACCCACAAGCATAATATATATTGATAGAAAAAAAATAAAACGAATTAATAAACTACATGAAAAAATATAATTTTAAATTTTTTTTTTTTTTTGCAAGGTAGACGAATTGGAGGCACTTTGAAAAAAACCTAAAAAATAAAAATCTTTTTGGAGGGTGACACTATTTACACTCCTCTATAAACCCACAAACTCAAGGAGACTCTTTCGAGTGACACGAAACTTAACTAAGATAAATAAATTTTTTTTTTTAGAAAAATAAATAAATAGTCAAACAACTAGAATCAAAGCGCAAGTCCCCGGCAGCGGCGCCAAAAACTTGATGGAGAAAATCTCCCTCTAATTAAATTACCTAGCAAGTGTACTAGTTACCGGTGTAGTAGTATGCACAAGCAAGAGTCGAATCCACAGAGACTTGAAGGATTAACAAGAATGTAAATTAAAACTATAAAAATAAATAAAGGGGTTTTGATGTTCTTTAATTTATTTCTTGTTCTTGATTTTATTATTATTAGTAGTTAAATAATTAGATTCATGGATTGGTAGTAGCAAATACTAGATCTTTATGCTATAGATTTAATTCTTCCATTCAATATTAATTCTTGTTTATCAAAATATTCTTCATGTTAAATTCTTTAGTTTCAATTATATGTTAAGATATAAATTGACTTTAGAATTATTGGGTAATTATTACTGCACTAGCGTGGGTGATAATACGTTGACCATTGTTTTGATGATTAATTTCAATTGAAGACCTAGCGGAAGTCAAAAGGATTTAGGTTTATATGTTCTTGAGTGCTTCATGAATTTCTTGCATATTGTGTAGACCTAGCGGAAAGTATAATATAAAAGAAATAAAAGGATTGCAATCCGGCGACCGGACCGTCCCAATTCTTAATAAAGTGAACGAACCCAAGAAATAAATTGATCTTATTATTTTGAAGTATAGCATAGAGTGAAAGTATTTGTGAACTCAATCCGTGAATCTATTCTTTAATCTTGCTTTTATTTGTTTTATTAGTTTAGTTTTAGTTATTGCTTTAGTAGTTAATTATAATTAAATCACAAAAACCCAAAACCCCTTTATTTATTTTTATAGTTTTAATTTACATTCTTGTTAATCCTTCAAGTCTCTGTAGATTCGACCCTTGCTTGTGCATACTACTACACCGGTAACTAGTACACTTGCTAGGTAATTTAATTAGAGGGAGATTTTCTCCATCAGTTGAGCAATGCTAAATGCACAAAAGAAGTCTACAAAATGATGGATACAAAATGAGATGGTGATATTTTATTGGTTGCATCGATTGTGAACCCGTCACACTTTAATTAAAAGCACCAATAAAATCTTGATATTTCATTTTGTGGGCCAAAATTTGTGATATTTTTTTGTAATTTTATATTTACCCTTTCCGTATTGTTACTTAGCCCTCGAATTGTCTTTTAAACTTACTATAAATTGGTCTCTATTATGTTTAACAAACTTTGCTTGAAATCTAGTGCATGCACTTCTAACAAACTCCATATATCCTTTGTGCCCAAGTATATATATCTATCCAAGGTTTAAAGCTTAGGACATTTGAGATAATAAATTCCAGTTGCAATGTCACAACTTGTTAATTCAGTTGCCAAACAATGTTCAAGTGTTTGACTCTATAATTAGGCTCGAAGACATGTGTCATCCTAATGTTCTTCCAAATCATAATATGCACATACTAATTTAAGCAGCTATAATTGTTACATAAAATCCCTCCATAACAAACACCATCAAAATGTTGAAGAAATCTATTAACATTTCTTTTGGATTATAGCCTGCATTTTCGGCTAAGGACGGCTCCCGAGTCATTAGGAGGTTAAACTACCACTGACGGGCCAAAGAATAGTTAAAAGAAGAGTTTGATCCTGGCTCAGAAGGAAGGCTAGCTATATGCTTAACACATGCAAGTCTGACGTTTTTTTTTCGTGGAGCTGGTCAGAAGGAAAAGAGGCTCCTAGCTAAAGTTAGCTTGCCTCTCGCTTTAACCTCCTCGTTAGGAGAGGTGGTACGCAGCTGCTCGACAAAAGTCTTATTCGATAATTTACTCCTCAACAGATGAATCCTAAGAAGCTTCTTCCCTTGAAGCTTCACTCGTAGGACTTAAATGTTTCTACGCTCCTTTAGACATCAATCCATAACGAGACGTGATCCCATCTCTCTTATAGAGAGGGCGAGAAAGAGCTCCATTGAGCGCCAACTCCGTACGGGCACAACTTTTATTTGAACGAAGTGAAAAAATTTCGATCCTTGTTGTCTAGTTGGAAAAAAGGCCATCATAAGCGCAAATAATGCAATCGCTTCGGTTAGAGCAAAACCCAAAATAGCTTAACCAAATAATTGTTTCGCTAAATGATGGGGATTCCTCTTCGTCCCATCCCGCCTCTTGCCCTTGAGGCTTTCAGGACTTAGCTCCCTTTAAAATTCGTTTTTCCTTCTGTTTTATAGAGACCCGAAAAATTCTTCTAATAATTCATAAGGTGGTCCCCATTCCTAAGCTTACATTATTTGTCTTATCTGTAGCTTAAGCATGAAATAGTCAAGGAAAGTCGCTGAGGTAAGACCCACTCTTTCTCCCCTAGGCTCATGAAAGTAGGACTCTTCTTCCGCAATCTGAATCACACAAACATCAAAGATTGATCCGAAGCGAGGTCCGCGATGTCATCATGCAAAATCTGATGCAGGCGGGTATGGAGAACCGAGAGCCCTATTGGTCTTTCTTTTTTCGTCGACTGTTTATCAAGTTCGTGACCCCTTCCATCCGAACCGCCCTTCTTCGAACCACGGGTCGACCAGCAGTAGAGGAGGGGAAGGCTTGACACTACGAACTTCTTCTCTTTTCGTTTACTTATGACCGTTCCCCAGGCGCTATGAAATGAGGGGGCTTTCCTTAAGCCAAGCCGGAAGCGACTCGCTTCTATTCTCGTTGGGATTGGATATCGATAGGGAATCTATAGATCGTAGTAGTTCGCCAACCTCTCTAACAACCATTTCAGGCTTAGCCTACCGCTCCGTGGGGCGTGGGCTTCTATCCCCCTGGTCGTATTCAAAGGATTTATATTTTGTCAGTCTTACAATGAATATAGTACTCCCTCCGACCCAGAGTAAGAGTCCTACTTTCCATTTTGGTACGTCCCAGAGTAAGAGTCCTATTCCTAAAATGGCAAATAATCTTTACTATTCACCCCACTCATTCTCTATTTAACTTTTATACTCACAACACCAATCAATTCACTATTCTCGCCCACTCATTCTCTCTCCTACTTTACTTTTACGCTCACAACATTTACATCACTTCCAATATTTATTAATAAGCGTGCAAATGAGGGGTAGGACTCTTACTCCGGGACGGTGGGAGTACTTGATTTATCAATCTTTTCAATTAATGTCCTTTTATTATAGTATATCTTTCCATCTTAAAATAATCTTCGCATTTGACTATTCAAATTTTTTAAGAATATAGACACTTGTTTCACTAGTTATGTTTTGTTTATGCAATTTTAAGCTTAAATTATAGAAATGAGAAGAACTTTATAAGACAATAAAAAATACTCTCTCTGTCCCAAAATGATCTTCTCATTTATCATTTTTCATTGTCCCAAAAGTTATTCGCATTTTTACAATTTGGGCTTAAATGTGCATCGGCACAATATGGCTAGTGACGCAAATGTTCATATCCTTAAAAAGTTTGAATAGCCAAACGTGAAGATCATTTTGGGACGGAGGGAGTAGCAAATAAGAAAATCATTTTCAGATAAAGGGAGTATATATATTTATTTTGTTAGTATCACTATAATTTTTATTTTTTTAAAAAACAATATATTGCTTATGATGAGGCAAAATGATGCGATATTTGTTTGAGAGGCGTAACGGTTATTACTGAGTGCTTAAGACTATCCCCAACAGTTTAGTGCAAACATTGCACTATTCTTTATAATAGTGCAATTTTTGCGCCAACTACTTTCTATAATTTGCTTTATATCTTATAAATATGAATATTGTGAAAATATTCATTATTATTTCACATATATAAATAATATTAACTTGTATAACTTTATATTGTAAAATTTTCATACATACCAAAAAGCAAAAACAAATATTTAAAAAGAAAAAGAAAAATGGGATAGTGCAGCACTATCTCATTGCATTAAACATGGAGCAAGGGATAGATTGCTCTATAATAAAACAATGTTTAGAATTTCGTTGGAGCAAAACAATACTCTATTTTAGAGTTTTAAAATTCCGTTGGAGATGTTATAAGCAGATACATCGAGGAAGTGAACAGCTACTCAATGTGTCAAGATTAAACAATCACCACCACATCCAAACTGTGGCGAATCTAGTGCCTCTACTAGGGACCCCAGGCTTTAGGACATGACTAATTAAACAAGCTTCCAAAACAGTATTATTGACAAGCTACTTTTTTATTGCACATAATAAGTTGGTTCTTGGTACATAGTACTCACTATAATTCATCAAAAACAAAATTAAATTAAATTAAGAAATATAAGTGCCCAAAACAAATTGCATTGCCAATTGTGCTGTTGTTGGAGAAGTTGCACACAAAGTGGATAAGAACAAGCATTTATATTGTACGTTTGGCACAAAAGATTCAAATTAATAGTCTCCATTACCCTCCATTTAAATGATTAATTATATGTGTTGCAGTTACAGCGGTAGCCGTGCCTATAATTTAATTTATTACCAAGACTAAAAATATTATTTACTTCAACAAAGGTCAATGGCATATGGAGTATGTTAGATACTATTTAATTTTGCATCCTCTCCTTCTTAACTTATCGACATTTAAAAGAAAATTAATTACGTGTAGATATTAATATTAACACCTGATTTTAAGTCTTTCTTATCCTCACCTTTCACTCAAGAAAATAAATACTCTATGTCTCATAATAATTATAAGTGTCACAATTAACTTATCAATCTTTGTAAAAGAGGTGGTCTCTTATGAGAACACCTAAATCCGTCTAATAGAAGAGACGGGTCGACCCATGACTCGTGTACAACATTCTCCGCGAAGCATAGGATCCCAACCCATGCTCCACTCAAAATCTGCAACGGGGCAACGAACCATGACCCAAAAAATAATCGATTTTCTTTCATTTTTTAGTTTTTTTTTTGTTTTTATATTATTATTTTTTTTAGTTTTTTTGTTTGCCAAAAGTAATACTTAGTTTAACTAAATGTAACAACTGTTTTACTTATAAGTAACATTGTTTATAAGTAAACGTAGCACATGTTTTACAAAAAAATAGCTCATTTTTCTCATTTTAACTGTAATACTAACTATAAATATGTGTAACACTAACAATAACTAAATGTAATTATCGTTATACTAAAATGTGATAGTGTTTTTGCAGATTTTTTTTTGAGTATTTTGATTTTATTTTTGAAAGTAACATTTGAACAATAACAACTTATATATATGAATGTAATTATTTGTACAAGTAAATGAAACACTTTAGTATACAAAATTGTAACAGTTTTCTATAGATAATGTAATACTTTTACATGTATCATGATAAATTAAACTCATTGTAAATTATTATTTGAAAACATATGGATATATTATTATACAAGTAAATGTAACTGCTCTACAATGTTATTATACAAGTAAAATGTAACATTCATTTATAAAAATTGTTACTTTTTTATTTTTACAATGTTACTAACACAAGTGTTTTTAGTTCTAAAGTGTAAAGGGTTGAATTATTACTTTTCTATACATATGTGTTACAATTATGTATAAACACTGGTACATATAAGTAACATGTTCATTACATTTTAGTTATAATAAGTATTAGTTTTGGCAATTGAAGAAAATATAAAAAAAAACACTGTTACTTTTCTGTATATATGTATTACTTTTATGTATACAAACTGTTACATATAAGTAACACGTTTGTTACATTTAGTTATAGTAACTATTACTTTTGGCAAACCGAAAAATCACCAAAAAAAAAAAAAAAAAAATTGCCCGCGGGTCATGGGTCAAAAACACAACAATAACCCGAATCCATGACCCGTCTCTACTATGAGACGGGTCATGGTATTCTCACACAAGTTTTTATCTTGTAAGAATTTGTTTTTATTTGTTTGTGTCATAATAAAACAGTATAGTACTCCCTCTGTTCCAGAGTATATATCCACCTTTCCTTTTTAGTGTGTCCCAGATTATATGTTCACTTCCTAAAGAATCATTACTATTCCTCTCACTCATTCTCTCATAATTTACTTTTATACTCACAACACTATAATCAACTTACTATTTCCTCTTTTCATGTAAATAAAAAGGTGTACATATTCTCTGGGACGGAGAGAATACTAAGTTTACTTTTTATTTAAAATACGCAAATTATTTTTAGGATGGACCAAAAGAAAGATGTGACACTAAAATTATCGAAAAGGAAACACATGCAAAGTCACTAGATAAAGTGGATAAATGTAAATCTTCCAAAATGCAAAAGGAAGTTTATTTTAACTTCCCCATTATAAGCCTACTTTAATAAAATAAAAACTTTTCTTTCCTAAATAGGAGTATTTAAGAGTTTTAGTGGAAATCTTTTGATAACTATTACTGCGACATTATTTAGGAGAATGTGCATGCAACTAAGCACTTAAAAAAGGCATTAATTTCGGACCGTATAAGGTGTTATCAAGCTAACTTTCTCATTTTCATTAAAGCTCAATCAGAGCCTTTTATGAGGACAGGTTGCTCTGTTTTTAACCTTCAAACGACTCGGTAATGAAATTAAGGCCTTGTTTGTTTTTTCATTCAGATCTGAATGGAGTCTGAATGTCTAGCGAATCAGACCTTCTACAATTTAGATTGTTTGTTTTTTTTTCAGCTTTCAGATCTGAATAGAGATTTTTGTTCTAATGGAGTCTGAATGAATCAGACCTAAAATGAAGTCTGATTAGAGTCTGAATGGTGTCAGAAGCAACAATAATTAAAATGTTTTTTCACTTTTCTTTTAGCAAATAAAAATCCATTATTATCCATTAATTCTCATGCTTATACATAATATTCCAAAAGGTTATCACTTAAAAAAAAACAATTCAGATGAAAAAACAAACAGCTTGAATAATTCAGAATTCAGTCTTCAGACGCTGCCTCTTATTGATTCAGATGTGAATTCAGATTTCAGGACTTAACACTTAAAAAAACAAACGCCACCTAAGTGACATCTTAGGAAATTATAATGACACGAGGTATATAGTGACAACGGGGATCTGACACATGTTTGTACGTGAAAATCAATTCATCACATTTATGTTAAGGCCGTGTTAAAGTTGGTTATGTGGAGACTGTACAATAATAGCGCTCCCTATGCAGGGGCAAATCCAGTATAGCACTAGGAAGGCCAGCTGCCCACCCTGTCTTTTTCCGAAATTTTTTACTGAGTATTTATATTAAAAATAAATTAACTATAGGGGTGCAAAGTGTTATTTTTGAAAGAAGAGAGGTGCAAAGTGTTATACATTTCGTTGTTGATCGAATTATCCTTAATTTTACACTTACCTCTACATATATAAACTCAAATTTACAAGATATACCTTCCGTTTTTGTTTTAGTTTGCCGTTAGCTAGTTTTTTTTTTATATAATTTTTAACACCTCTCACCGTAAATCCTGGATACGCCATTGTCCCTACGTGTCACTATAAACATAGATTTGAGTTAAGCACTTCAAACATTGAAACATAGCTATGAAGTTGGCATATAAGGCAAATGTAATGCAGCGAGTACAATTCAATTTCTTAGGTTTAGTTTTAACACCGGCATGTTTATAGAAAGGGTTAATTGCAATTTAGACACTGAACTCATATACCATTTCCCAGGACGGACCCTGATTTTTTTTTTTTATCAATTTCCGCCTTCACTTGAAAAAATATTGTCAATATGAGCCTTTTTGACGGAATTCGTTAGAAAGTTAGTTAAAAAGCATGTGCAGTGCACATGACTAACGGAACTAGGTCATTTTGAAATTGAAATTTCATTTAAGGGTGTTTTATAACATATCTAAAAACTGAGGGGAGGGTTAAAATAAACACTCAATATTTATAAACCTTCCCTTCTCCCCTTCCATGTTCCAGTATTCCCCCTTCTTCCTAAGCACTCTGCAAATCATAAAGCTCTCGGAGACATTTCGTCGAACGGTATGGGTGCGACGACCACTGGGTCCATTTCTCATTAGAGGAATGACGAGAGTGAAACCCCAGACAAGGATCCCACTTCATTCAACCGTAAGGTCTCCAGATCCAGATCCGTCGGATGCGGTAGCCGGAGCTTCTCCGGCGATTTCTTCGAGCGAATCTCAACCGAGAGACCCAGATCCGTCGGATGCGGTAGTAAGAGCTCAGTCCAGGTGGCGGTGTTTGGCATGGTTCTAGGCGGTGGCAGTGCGGTGGTGTGGTGGCCGGTGGTAGTAACGGTGGAGAGAATGGTGATGATAATTTGTTGAAATGTAAAATTTGTATTTGGAATTTCATTAACAAATTTGATTGTACTCAAATTTTAGGTAGATGATTAGTGTTTAATCAAAAATGTTAATCTGTCATAAACTACTACAAGTAATGCTTTATTTCAAATTTAATAATTGAAAGTAAAAATCATTATTACTTTTCACAATATAATGCTATTATTTTTAAATATCGTGTCAGGAGAGAAAATCTTAATTCGGATGGGACGGATGGAGTAATGCTTATACGTACTGGTCTATCAAACGAGCCAAAAAAAAAGTTAATAGGCAAATAAAATTATTTTGGGAATGAGAGAGTAATTAAGAAGTAATAAAAAGGAAAATAAAATAGTTAATTTTTGTTTTGTCTTGAAAAAAATGATTATTTATATAAAAGATTTCTTGAAAATAGACACTCATTTAGGGACAGAGGGAGTATTTTGTTTTGCCAAGGAAAAGATTAAAACTACACATTTTTTATTGCTTATTAATTCTTTTTAATCCTTTAAGTTTCAAAATTTTCACTTAACCCCTTAGTAGCTAATATCAATTCAAAATGACCTAATTCCGTTAGTCACGTGCCAAGCACATGCTTTTTAACTAACTTTCTAACGAATTCCGTCAAAAAGGCTCATATTGACAATATTTTTTCAAGTGAAGGCGGCAATTGATAAAAAATAATTTCAGGGTCCGTCCTAGGAAATGGTGTATGAGTTCAGGGTCTAAACTGCAATTAACCCTTATAGAAACATCATTCCTTCATTTCGTATGTGTATTTGGAATTTTTTCAAGAAAAACAGTTGTACGCTCAAATAAAAATAAAAAGGGTTGTACAGTTTTAACAAGAAAATCAATGTCAATGTCAAATTGGACAATATTAGGATTGTTGCATTCGACACTAGATAAAAGAACGAGCTCGACAATTACCATTATCCTAACCCAACTACCGTAAGTAACGCTTAAGCAATTAAATTGCAATGTCAAATATGTACGAATTTGAACTTCAAATCTAACAAAATAATAGGAGTAAACTGCTTTTCTGCCCCTCGTACTATAACTCCAACATCAATTTGACACCCGTACTGTTGAAACAACAAATGAATGATGCGTACTATAGTTTTATTAGCAAAATTAACCAATTTACTATTTAATCGTTAATTATTTCTAAAACGCGTTATGTTTTCTAACGGACGTTAATTTATTTTAACAAATGTTTCTAATTTAACCAAAGTTAGAATTAAACTTTACAAATGTTGGGTTGGAACCAGATATTTATTATTTAGAGTGTAAGGAGGCACAATGTTAATTATTAAACTTATAGCCCTAATATCACGATCTCTCCCACCCAGCCCCATTTCAGTCACTCCCTACGCTTCCCTCTCCTTACCCTAAGCCTCCACAGTCGGCCGCCACCCTCCCTCGCCACCCCCATCTTTCCTGGCCGCCACTCCCCTTTTTGAATACCGTCGTAGCCCACTCATATGCCGCCGCAGCTTCCCCACACCGCCCCTTCTGTTCTTTCTCTGTCAACATCCGACCAATAATCTCCTTCTCCGGTAAAAATCCTTCAATGGCAACAAATTTTGAAACTTTTCTCGCTCCGATGCCTTCTCCAAACACTAAATTAAATTAATCGAGGCCCCCAATGCAGCAATTCGAACATCCGGATTCACACCCGTCGCCAAACGCCTGGAAAACACCGAATGCTAAGTATCCGGATACGAAACTACGGTTTCCCCGATATGGAGCCAATTGAGCAAAAATTAGTAGGGCACTCTCCTTATGCTTAGGGTTTTTCGAATTAACGCAATTTAATGAACGGCAAGCGCTCCGGCCACCCATTTTTTGGGACAACGCAAGCGGTGAGCTTTGAGACGGTAACGCAAAGCTTCTTGGTAATGATTTTGGTGGATTAATTGATGACAGGTTGAAGAGCGTTGACTTGATGGTTGACTGTGTGGAAGGGGAGAGAGATGGGTAGAGATATGATGCTTGTAATTTACCATTTAAATTGGTTTTTCCTCTTCTATATGTTATCTGAAGTATTTTTTTGGGATTTTCAAATTTTTTGACCTGGTATATGGCGAGGTGCTGTGGTGAGATGCTTGCCGGTGGTGGTAAAATAATGTTGGTGATGGTGGTTGTTGAGTGTTTATTATATAACGAATAATTTGACAAACATATAAGAAGGGTGTCAAATAGGATGGGCAGTGACTAAAACGAACATAAAAAAACGAGTCAATGAATGATGTATGTAAAAAGGTCTATATGTTTCCGTTAAGTTATTAATCTTCGTTAAAAAAAAATTAATGCCCTTAAAAAAAATAATGTTCGTTAAAAAAATTTAACAACTGAATAGTAAATTGGTTAATTTTGCTAATAAAACTATAGTACGCATCATACATTTGTTGTTTCAGCAGTACGGGTTTCAAATTGATGTTAAAGCCATAGTACGAGGAGCAGAAAAGCAGTTTACTCAAAATAATAGTTATAGAAGAAATCATAAGTTTTATTTTAGCACCTAATGAAGACAACAAATTGAAATACTAGTAGTACATATCCAGCTAACTTCCTTTCCTTCCTAAAAAAAAAAAAAAAAATCTTGGAATACAATCCCTTTACATTCAAATCAGTAATGTACGAATTACTATGAATATGGTTAATGTTTTTTCTCCTCCAAAAGATCATAGACAACATTGTAGGGTATGTAGGCAGGAAATTCAGATCTAATGAAAAAGATGTTTTCAAGTTACAAATTTTCACAGTAATTTTTTTTTTTCTAATAGGAAATTTCAGCTAATTTTTGTGACTTGAGAAAGCTCTGCTGCTTTTCAATAAACGCCTCTACCGTAAGCCGGAACTCCTCGTTACTTAACCTTTCCACCGTCTCAAATGACGTCAACGCCCTTCGTCTGTGGTTGGACGACTTGACTGGTAACCGGCGAATTTCTGTTTCCGATCGCCGGAACTCCTTCCGTGGTTGCTTCAATGAAATCTCCCGCTTCAACTTCTCCGACTCAGTCCTTTGAAATCGCTGTAACTGCTTCGTCGCCGTTTCAATCGCCACCGACGCTGCTGCTAATTCACACTCTGTTTTCTTCTCGAGCCGCACAATTTGCTTCTCCTCTTCACTCCTCGTTTCAGTCTCCTCCGTTACTGATTTCGGTGACAGTTCGTTATCACAACTATCAATTGTGCAGCACTTTTGGTACTCCTCGGATATAATACCAGCGCCTGAACCGGATTCACTTCCGGCTCCGTCAAAACGGCGGGAAAGGACATATAACGCGACGACAATTACGTTCCCGATCACGAATACAACGTGAGTATTTAACAGGTAAGCAGAAAACAAAATTAAGTACTCGCGGGACAATTTTACGGCAGATGGAAGCCGTTTGGACGACCACGAAATCAAGGTGAGGGCGACGGAAACTTCCAGTAATTGGAACAACTTCACAATGTTTCGACGGCGACGGCGGTACTTTGCAATCGCAGTCGCCTTCTCGGCCTTCACGGTGTCAAACTCATGATTATTATTGTCCATAATTTGTTTCTACAAAATCGATCGAACAAAAACCGTTTAATCAACTGGTGAGATTCCTAAAAAAAACTTGGCTTGGTTTGGGGATTTTACTGATTAAGGGGGTGTTATTATGGTAGAAGGGACGAGACTGGGATTTTTAATGGCGGTAATGGAGATGATAATGGAAGGTTTCACGGCCAAGATGGGAAAATATTTGGTGTAGAAAAATTGGTAAGAAAATTTGAAATGGAATTTTGCAATCGATATACTGATAACGAATTTCTCTCTCTTTAGGGAAAGGGGGAGGGAGATTGAAGAGAGGGGTTGGGACGAAGGCGATTAAGTTTCCATCGCAATGCAACGATGTACGAATTTATAGCTGCATTTTGGCCTGATTTAAAATTGGTAATATATTAGAATTAATATTATATTGACCGAGTATTTAAATCGCTTTGAATTATTTAGATTAGTTGTTGTAACATGCCTAGATACGTGAGAAATTGGGAAAATAGGGGTGAAAATGGTTCGGTTTAGTTCGGTTTGGGTAATTTATAAGCCAAATCGTTATACATCGGTTTGGAGAAATCTCAAACCGAGCTGAACCACAAAATAGTCCAAGCCAAGCTGAGCTAAACCATGACGGTTCGAGTCGGCTCGGTTTGAACCACAGTCTGATTTTACGGTTTAAACCGTGACTTAAACCGCGGCTTAAAACACAACTCTTACACCATACTATACCACTTAGCACTGCAATTAGCATCACTATCCATGATTGATACTCGACGCCCTAGATATTAGAGCAAGTTGCAAACCTTCTTTATTGTAAACACTGTAAAACAAAAAATTGAATAAAAATGACAGCAAAATTGGAAGTAAAATTACAAGAAGAAGCATAAGGGATGAAACTTACCTTTAATCGCCGGAAAATTGAAACGTCGAGTTAGGGTTTCAATTAGCAGATGTCTTGATTCTCTTGAATAGGGAGGCCTGCGTAGGAGTGAGATGGAGGAAGGACGTTGGCGGGTGGAAGGATGATGGCGGAAGCTAGGTCGTGGCCCGTGGATGATCTGAAGAAGATGAGAGAATGAAGACAATAGGAATGACTGCGGAGAGATTTGTCGATTTGGTGTAAATGAAAACTCAGTCGACGATAGGGTATCTCATTTAGAGTTTCCTAAAAAAATCTAACGGTTCATATTAAATCACTAAATTTAATCAATGGTCCATATAAGGGCTCTATGGTTCAGCTAGCTCGGCTCCACGGTTCAGATCTACGGTTCGGCTCGTGGTTCAGCTCGAAACAGTTCGGTTTGGCTCGGTTCGACTTGAAGGGTCAGATCGTGAGCCGAACCGAAACGTGTGGTTTATCAATTTTCGAAACCGAACTGAACAGCATAAGTTTAAAAACCGAGCTAAACTGCACGGTTTGGCTCTGCTCGGTTCCGAACCGCGGTTTGAGCCGAACCATTTCCACCCCTAGGGAAAAAACGTGACATTTTTGAAAAAAAACGGGAAGTTGTTTTAAAACAGGCAGTGACATTTTTGTAAATAACGGACGCTTGTCATAAGCGTCAGTGTTAGTGTTAAAAATTGTCATTCATGTACACTGACACTTATTAACACAACCACTGACACTTTTGATAATTGCCAGTGGCAATATTGATAAGTGTCAGTGTAATAACTGACAATTTTTAACACTAACACTAACACTTAAGAAAAGTGTCAGTTTCATGTTTATAAACGCTAGTTTGAATTACTGGTTTTTTGTAATATTAACACTGGGCATTTACGATGTTTGCCAGTATTTACGATAAAGTCATCACTTGTTTTTAAGAATAAGCGCCAACGTCTTTGGAAAAACACGTTTTTCCTATCCTTAAGGTAAAACATGTTTTTCACAAGGCCTACTCCTAGCATACTAATAATAAATAATGAATCGGTATTATGAAAAATGTGTTTTGCATTATAAGATGAAAAAACAGGGTTTCTGAACTTGAGTAAAAAACACGTTTTACGCAAGCGAGTGTAAAACAGGTTTTGTGATAAATAAAAATAATTTCTTGAAACAATATAATGCACTTCAACTAGCTTACTTAATTGCTTCAAAAAATAAATTACTGGCTTAGTTAATTAATGATTTGTTTCTTTTAAATAAATAATTATTTGTTTATTTATACTAATAAAAAATTTATTCCATACAATTCATAATTGATCATACCACCGTCTTGACAATTACGTCCCCACTCCCTCTATTTCATAATTAATACTCCTCCGTCCCACTATGAGGTTTTTACTTTGGCTTTCCACCACGGGGATTAAAAAAAAGTAAATGTTGTAAGTGTGAAAAGTAAAGTCAGAGAAGAAAGTGGGTAGGGAGTTTTTGTTGCGAAAATTACAAGTGAGTCACATTTTCCATTTTAGGTAATAAAGTAAAAACCTTAAATTGAGACTGACTAAAAAGGAAAGTAAGAACCTTAAATTGGAACATGAGGAGTACATTAACTTATAAAAAAAAATCAATTTATGCATACTTTTTTATGAAACCAAACTTAGATTAACTTATTTAACATATTTTACATCATACTGTAATAAACCTGTATCAACATTATCATTATATTTAATAATATCGTATTTATATTGAGACTAAGTGTAGGCGTGAACTTTATTCCGGAACGGATGGACATAACCAATAAAATATTGTCACCTCATCTTGTGAACTTCTTTTGTGCTTTTAATATTGGCGGTTAAAATGAAAAGAGGGAAAGTGGGTAAGACAAGTTAACCAACCTTGCCGTGGGGAAGGGGACCGCGGCCGAGCCTCTACCACGCGTGTGTTTGGATACGCATAATTGCACGGGCGAAGAGGACAGTTTTAAGTTTGTAGTAGTTGATGTGATTTTTACATGACCGCCAGATCCATTATGAGTGGGCTAATCATTAATTTAGAGGGAAAATTACAAAATTTGCTATGCTACTCCTCCAATTTAATTTTTTACTCTATCAGTCTCAGTTTAAGGTTTTTAGTTTGATTTTCCACGCTTATTAACGAATCAAGCCAAAATTGAGTCAAAAATAGAAGTGGACGGAGGATATAATTGTCTATTCATAAAGCAAGTTGGTGAAAAGTAAATGGGTAAGTGATGGTTATTTTGTAATATATGAACTTTATGAGGGCAAAAATATCCAAAACATTATTTATCCTTTGCCATTTAAGGAATAAAACAACTTAGAACCTTAAACTGGGACATACCAAAAAGGAAAGTAATAACCTTAAACTGATATATTATTATAATTTTACTTTTTGTTGTTTCAATTTTTTGGTCATTTAAAAATTGATGCACTTTAATGTGTTGCTATCCCATCATATTCTTATTTGAGGTGACTATCAATTTTTTATTCGGTGAACAATGTAAATGTAATGGATGGTGTGTTGCATAATACAATATATTTGGAAATTTGCAAAATACTTTAACATTTAACAGCCCGTTTTTAAACGGTTTTTAATATATTTTTTAGTGCAAAATCTTGGGAAAAACGCGTTTTTCCAAATGTTTAAGAAAAACGTGTTTTAAAAAAAACTCGGTGGCATTTTTGTAAATAGTCGGAATTTCTCAACAGTTCTAGATATCAATATAAAGGTTTCTGGATATGAGATTATAGCCATAACATTTGAAAGTGATATCCAAATGGGTTCTGGATATCAATATAAAGCCTTCTAGATATGAGATTAATAGCAGAACCTTTGAAATTGATAGTCAGAACCTTTGAAAGTGATAGCCAGAAGGGTTCTCTGGTTCTGGATATCAATATAAAGCCTTCTGGATATGAGATTGATAGCCAGAACCTTTGAAAGTGATAGCCAGAAGGGTTCTCGATATCAGTATAAAGCATTCTGGATATCAATATGAAGTCTTCTGAAGGTTTTGAAAAACACATTTTTCCTAATCATTAGGAAAAACGCGTTTTACATGAGACCAACACATTTTTTATAATCTTTGGATTCATTTTCTTAATTATTTATTATAATGGGAATTTAACGAACAAATAAAAAATTAACAAAGCCATTAAAATATTAATTAAAATATCTAAGTATGTACATGAAAAATGTCAACTAGGCCGATGTAACCATCCAACTTTATTTATCAAAATGTCATTAATGAAACATAGACATTTAGTCATTAGTGGTATCTAGTTTGTTTAATGCCAATCAACCTTGAATCTTAAATTTGTCACGGCTCTGTTTTTTATCTTTTTCTTTTTTGACGATTTCCACGCCAGATGCTCTTTTTTTTTAAATGCCAAACATCCTTTTGGCCACAAACACTATGGGTGGAAATGGTTCGGTCTAGCTCGGTTTGGGGTGATTTAGAAGCGAAACCGCTATACATCGGTTTGGAGAAATCCCAAACCGAGCTGAACCACAAAATAGTCCAAGCCGAGCTGAGCTAAACCATCACGGTTCGGCTCAGCTCGGTTTGAACCACGGTCTGATTTTACGGTTTAAACCGTGGCTTAAACCGCGGTTTAAACCACAACTCTTACACCATACTGTAGACACCCCGCCTTAGACCTCTCACCCCGATTGCATACATATTATTTTTATTTAACTTATTTTTGTTAATTTCTGTTATTTCGGTTAAGTTCATAACTGATTCCGTTAGTTTTGGGCTAGACTGCATAACAGAGTTAAATTTTAGGGTCATTCTGTCATTTATCACCCGCGGGCGCCTCCGGCACTGTTTGTGGGCTGCGTGCGCGTCTCGCCCTTAAAGCCGGACTCGCGCGCTTCCCATTTTGGCAGTTACGGATTGCAGTCTTTTCCCTCCTTTTTCTTGATCACAAAAACCTCTTTTTTCATCCAAGTTCATCCCCCCTTATTTCATAACTCCCAATCCCATTATTCTAGAATTTTCTTTAAAACAAAATATTTTTTTTTATTATTTGATTTTCTTTTTATTATTTAATTTTTTTTATTTTCTTATTGGTTAGAAAAACTTATTTCCCTCATTTCTCTACCTATTTAAACCCCTCATTTCTACCTTAGAAAAGGACTTCAACTTTCTCTACACTTTTACTATACACAAATTCTCCCAACAAGAGTTTTAGCAACAAAACTCTACACAATTTTCTACACAATAATTTCTCTACAACAACTCCATCTCCAAGTTAAAGTTTGAAGTTCTTCTTTTTCTAAAGGTACTTTATTCTTTCTTCTTCTATTTTACATGTCTTTTTTATGTATGCAATCCCCATCAAATGAGACATGACCAACTAATCACTTTATTACATTAAAGTTGGTTAATGTTTTCTCCCTACATTCCAACTCTACTTTAATTTCCTCATTTCATATTAATGTAATTGCTACATGTAATCTTTAGCATTAATATAATAAAACAATTGTCATTTATTTCCCTTTGCAATTTCCCCTTTCTTTTCAGGGCCAATTGCAATTCGGTTACCTGAGTTTTATAAAATTTTGCAATTGGTTACCAGGTTTGTCAAAGTTGCGATTGGGTTCCTGAGTTTGCTGAACCGGAGCAATCAGGTGTAAATCCCGTTAGTCAGTTAAGAAACTAACAAAATCCCACCCTGTGCCATTCACGTGTCTTTTAAACAAGGGTAAAAATGTCACATAGGTTTGTCAAAGTTACCCCTCACTCGTTGACCGATCGTAACCCAAACCGATCTGGTTATGCACGTCGCCAAAATTGAACAGCACGGCGGCCTTCTCCAAGTGAATGTTCTACTGCGACGCAGACGATGATGAGGTCGCCGGAGTTGCCATGATCGTCAACAAATACAAGCTTCGTAGCAAGTCCTTAGATTTCCAGAGTAACCCCACTTCGGTCAGTCAAGGGTTCAGCTTCCGGCGGCACACAGCTCGAGTCCAACTCCAGCAGAAAAATGGAACTGGACTGATGATACGTATAATAACGTGAAATAGGTTTCACGTTATTATACGGCGACTTCGAAGCATTTCGTTTGTTTTCTTCAACGGACACTAATAGCACCCAACTAGGGTTTGAGTTTCTCGATTCCCCAGAAAGCCCTATCCCTCCGCCGCCTCATTCCGTTGAAGTACTCCCTTCACAGGCATCATCTCTTCACAATAATTAGGTTTGAATTTACCTTTTGGAGAAGAATAATTGTCATGGAACTGGACTGATGATACGTGTAATAACGTGAAATAGGTTTCATCATCTGTAAAACATACAGTGGAGTCTGTGAATTTGGATGGACTCACTTTACTCAAGGTAACTGTTGAATTAATCCTAATCCATTTTGTGGAATTGGAATTTCAAATCTGACTTCTGAACTATCGATTCGATGTTCTCTACCTCGATATTTACACGATTTTTCATCATTTTTTGCTCCTAATTGTATCGGTTTATTGTCGATTTGTGTTTTTGGTTTCTGATTTTGGTAGATTTAGGTTGGAAGTAGAAGGGGATCTGGGTTGGAAGTAGTTTTGTGTTTTTTTTTTTTTAATTTGTTAATATGTAATGTGCCTCTTTTACCAACTCAACTCTTGGCGAAATGACGTATATGCCCCTTAAGATATCACGTGTGTTGCACATGATGTCCATTTTATTAGTTTCTTAACTACGGGATTTACACCTGGTTGCTCCGGTTCAGTAAACTCAGGAACCCAATCGCAACTTTGACAAACCTGGTAACCAATTGCAAAATTTTGTAAAACTCAGGTAACCAAATTGCAATTGGCCCTTCTTTTCATTGTAATTATTAGCACTTTTATATTAATAAATTGAAGGACTTTTAGCATTAGAACACCAATAGTAGCAAGACCCGCGTAAGCGGGGCGGAGTGGGTGTTTAAGTACTTCCCACTCCGTCACCTAACCCCCGAACCCTTCTCTTCCCAAATCTCTAGTTTCGTAATATTAAAATAGGCTATTTCTTTAGGTTTCTCTTATGTTTCCTCAATAACATAGGTGGCGACTCTACAATCTAAAATCAGTTAGACATCCTAGGATAATCTACCGCTCTAGCCAAGTAGTGGGCTCTCCCGGGGTATCTACACATACTATCTCCGAAATTTGTTGTAGCAGGATTTCCTAGGATTGTCATGGTCAACTTTCATTTTATGTGTTAATATTGAACTAATCAGTCATTAAAAATTAATCTTGCTATCATACTAATGAGAAATTAGGATTTTAACTGGTTGTGGTTATGATATACAGGATGAATGGATTGACTGGGAAGAAAATGCAGAAGATATTTAAAGCTCTTGTTCCAGAATCTGTGTATAATGATGCTCGTAATTTGGTGGGATATTGTTGCTTTAGATTCTTGTCCAGAGATAGTTCTGAAATTCATCGTTCCCTCATGGTTTGTGGACTAAATTTAATCAATGGTCCATATAAGGGCTCTATGGTTCAGCTAGCTCGGCTCCACGATTCAGCTCTACGGTTCGGCTCGTGGTTCAGCTCGAAACGGTTTGGCTCGGTTCGGCTTGAAGGGTCAGACCGTGAGCCGAACCGAACCGTGTGGTTTATCAATTTTCGAAACTGAGCTGAACAGCATAAGTTTAAAAACCGAGCTAAACCGCACGATTTGGCTCGGCTCGGTTCTGAACCGGGGTTTGAGCCGAACCATTTCCACCCCTAACAAACACTATGATTTCAAGTGCAACAAGTAGGCTATCAAATTGTTTGACGTTTAGAGTGGTGATTTCAAGCACTATATCTATATATTATACAAGTCTTGGCCTTCCAAGCTATATATATTATGATTATATATGTATATGATCCAAATCATGAGGTGATTCAAAGTCCCCTTCACACCTAGTGTGTGATTTATGGGATGAAACCTAGGATGATCATGATTTGTTAAATTTCATGTTGTTCTTGTTTGGCCATAAGAGTCATGATTGGGGGATAAAGTTTCAATCTTTATCATCCCAACCATGATCTAGCCATAAACCACCAAGTATGGGACATAAAGACTTGATCTTTATGTTATATTTTTATCCCTAAGGGTTTAATCTTGTATAATAAGTCCATTTTGGTGGTAAAGTTTCAATCTTTATCCACCAAAATGGTCATTTTGGTCTAAATGCCATATTCATCAATTTTTCATAAATCTCTCCAATGATTGCATTTGATCACACCTAAATCTTTGTTTTTGGGGTTCCTTTGATGAACAAAGTGCATAGGAATGAACTTTTCAAAGTTTTGTTGTTAATCATAAACTGGAAATCAACATTCCAGTCCAGTTTCAGCAAAGATACTCTGTTTTGACTGAAACTAGACTGTTTTCTGATGAACTGTAAAAATGCCCTGGAGAGCCCTCCCCATCCGTACGGCTAGTTTGGCCAGGGAGGGCATTTTCCAGTTTCTTCCTTTTCTGACCATAAAGTTTGCAAAATAAACCTTTTCTGTTAAATAATTAACTGGTTTTGCCAAAACAGTCAGTTTCTCCCATTTTGAAAACACACACACACACATGCAATTTCGTTAACTAACATTAGGGTGACTCGGTCCTATCCGAGGCGACTTGGGTGACGTGAAACTCTTCCCAAGGCGTAACCTGACCTCCGAACTAATAGAATCTCTAACCTTTTGTTGGGTTAAATAATTAACAAAAGTGGCGACTCCGTTATGTTTTGTGAGATAACCGTGTTCAGCTTTTTCGCCCCAAAACTCATCGCGATCCTCCGCACGGGGGCGGGATCCTTACAGTGGCGACTCCGCTGGGGAATAAAGTGTCCACAAACTTCTTTTTTGAAATTTTGGGGGTGCTTTTGTGTGGGTCAAACTCCCGTCCCCCGTTTTCATTAACTTTTGTGTTTGTTTTGTGTTTGTTTTGTGTGTGCTGAGTTTCTGTTTGAATTTTTCTGGAGTGGAAACTGTTCTGGATTTGGAATAAACTGGGGCTTGATGATCAGAAGCTAAAAAAACTGCAAAAAATAATTGCAAGTATGCTATAGCCGTACGGCTATGTTGGGCAGGGAACAGAATGTTCCAAAATTTAACAATTTTGTGCAGGGCAGGAACATTCTGTGTCCCTTTGGCTTCTGCTTGTCCAGGTTCCAAATTTACAGTTTTGTTTGGGCACATTACCTTCTTCTTTTCCAGCCAAAACTTGGTTTTTGAAGCTTGGTCATGCACAAACTTTTGGACATAAATTTGGGTTTTCAAAACCTCCTTGTGCATGACCCATTTTGTAAAAGATTTTTGAATTCTTTGTTGTACACAACTTGTTTTGCAAATGATTTTCAAAAGAGTTGTTCTTCTTGAAAAATGTTGATTTCAAAGGATTCTTTGGTTGTGCACAATTTGTTGTACATACAATTTTGGCTTTGTTTGTTCATATGATTCTTGCTTGATTGCTTGTGTACATAGCTTATTCATGCTTACTCATTTTTGTTGATTATGCTTATTCATGCTTGTTCATATGTTACTTGTGCATTGTTCATGATGTTAAAACGAATCGAAAATTTCTATTTTAACTCAAAAGAGAACATAGAATGGCTTCACACTACGCGCACTTGACCTTGCACATTCCAAATACCCTTTAAACCCGGGATGGATGCCACGATGCAGCTTGATTGGTGCTCTTGTGCCCTTCTAGCGCGCACGGGTCCATTCCACCTCCCCTTCTAAGCCGAGTCAACCACACTCGTCCGTGACACATAAATACCGAGACCTTGGTTGGTTTTTGGTCTAGCTCACGTTACCACATCCCTAATACGTGTCTGAGATTAATTGTGGCCAAGTTAATGCCCGAGTCATGACTCCTTGTGAAAGCAAGTGTGACCATGGTCAACTTTGACCCGGTCCTTGACTTACGCGTTAATGTTGACCGTAATTAACCTAAGTCATGTATTAAGGATAGGGTGACACCGTGTTGTCAAGCCCTAATGAATGGTACATACTAGTCATCCTTAAGCCCAAGGATATGGTTCGAGAGCCCTCACCAAAGATGAGGATATAACGGAAGTCCCTTAAGTCCCTAAGACGAATCTTGATCTTGACCGGGGCTTAATCATGATTGGGATGGCTCACGCATTGGGAATCTTGCGATGCACTAGACTCTAGATTCGTTAATTTCGGTCGGTGGAAGCCGCTTGCCCTATAGGACCCTCGCCCGGGACAGTCCATCCTTAGGAGTGTGCAAGGCAGGTGAAAAACGAGGGGTCTATAGGCGTAGTGATGGCCTTCACTGATCCAGGATGTAGAATAGTTGCGAAAAAGAAGAGAGATCTTTTCCAACCAGTTAGGAATAAATGTGTTTTAAGTAAACATGAACAACAAATGCTAAGCTTTTGAACTATGCACTAACGTTTGTTCGTGTGGCAAGATTACCTGATAACAATCGAAAGAATAAACAAAATTCCTTTTCTAAAAGGTGAAAATTGTTGAATTCATCCAAAATGCATGGCTTGGGCTTCCCCCCCCCCCCCAAAAGAGTCAAACTCGTTTCTCTCAAAGAGTCAAAATCTCGTTTGTATCGAGTCTCTGTTTTACTCAAAGCATGGCTTTTCGAAAATCCTTCCACGGTGCTCTTACGGCTCGCCCGTCTTTCGTGTTATAGAAAACAATGGCAAGCAAAGCTTAAGCAAATGAGATAGACATCAGATTGGACGCACAGGCCCGATTGGAGGGCAGAGTAAAGCTCTTAGAAAGGACACTCAGCACAATGAGAGAGCAAGTTCGGAGGGCCGAGGTTGATCGTAATGAGGCGATCAAAGTGGTCCAACAGCTCCGTGAGGAAATTAAGGAGCTATTCCACAAGAGGGTCGAAGAATTGTGGGAGAAGAATGGCACAAAGCTCAGGAAGGACCTTGAGGAAAAATACGATGGCCGGTGCGAACTTCTACATAGCCGAGCGGAGTTGTCAGATAAAATGGAAAGGCACAACTCGAGGAACACCCGAGAATGCCTGCATGAGATTATAAAATCTATCGAGGAGATTAAAAGGTCCTCGGAGAAGCTGTCTCCCTCACCGGGGACCACCCCCGGTTGCTCAGTCCAAGATGGGCAAGAGCCTCGAGATCAGCTTCAGCCCGTTACAGTATCCCATGGGAAGCCCGCGGCGGTTGTGGGAGGATTTCACCCCCAAGAGAAAGGATCCCATTATCGTTGGTTCCATGAGTTAGGAATTCCGAGGGAACATATGTTGGAACACTTAATCCGGATAGGAAAGATGGAACCGCTGGGTCGCCACGTGATATGAACCGAACCGCTCGGGGCGCACCATGATCCTAGGCAACACTGCAAGTACCACCAGGCCTCGGGTCACTCTACGAACGCCTGTCTCACCTTGATAAATCATATCCAATCACTCATCGACAAGGAGGTTATCACCAAGCAAGGCGATTAATGGGTGTGAGGTGAAGAAAAGGAAGAAGAAGAAAAGAATCCTAGGAGTGGCCAAATGTCAATAGGTTCTAGAGAGTCTTCAAAAGTCTGTAATGGATAGGGTCCTTTGTATTTTTTCTTTTCCAAAACATCCTACGAGGCGGGAGTCTGTAAAAGGCCATGGAATTGGCAAAGGTCAAGTCAATGTAACCAACATGTCGAGTCTATGATTGTAAAAATCGAGTCTTATGAATGATACGAATCACTTTTACTTCTATTCTCTCTAGACTTGAGGCATTATCTTGAAAAACGCATTAACTCTCGGAACCGCTTTGATTAATGTTGTCAAATGATTGCTATATCCCCAAAATGATGAGTTGACTCCCAAACGTAATAGTCAACAACGACTCATTCAAGGATGAATGGACCCATACACAAAAGAGTACAAAATGCGAACAATTAATCTTGATATGAATGAATGTTGTGATCAATACACTTCCCCGATACACAACCCAATACACCTTTCTAAAACAAACTCCTGGTGCACATCAAAGGCATCCCGAGACAGTGAAGAGGTGAGGATGTTGCTGCTCAACCGCCAGGGTTCAACTATGATTGCACGTGTGCAACCAAGCAAAGGGCTCCCCAAATCTTCGAGATCAAAGGAGCCAATGCCCAAGAAAACAAGCTAGGGGTGATGATTATCTCCTCCCCTTTCAAAAAAAAAAAAAAAAAAAGAGGAAAGGAAATAACAAAAAAGAAATGCTTGTCTCAAGAGACCCATCCACACCAAGGAGGGTTCATCCCAAGAAGTCCATCTCAAAGAGATCACCGCAAAACGGAAGCGAGCAACAATGTCCCTCGAGACAACATCAAAAGAAAGCCAACTTCAGCAAAAGACGGCCTCGAAGCCGAACTACGGCGACCTGAGCTCCTCACATTGATGGGAACGTAGGCAACCTTCGGGTCCGGTCATAGCATGAAATGAATCCATCAAACCTCGGTCCTCCCAAAATGACCCGGTTCTCTTCCTTTGGTCCCATCAATGACCAATTTCCCAGATAATGACCAATCCCTCCTAAGCACACTTCGACTTGCCATTGATCGAATCTGAATATTAAATGATCACAACATTTATGCATGTTAAGGCTAATTGCTTGAATTTTGATCTAATGCTGGACACGGTTCATTCGAGCAATCATTTTGATGACATTAACTAAGGCCGGTTACGAATGCCTCGACAAGTCTTCTTTTCCACATCTTAGGAGAGAGCCAAACACTTGAATTTCTGTCCATAGGCTTCCTTCCTCAGAAAAGGGACTCACTCCCGTAAATTCCTATGTGTGTCTATTCGTGTGAACAAGCATGACTTGCTCTTGTCCGTGTCAGAGTCAACTAGGCCACTCCTAGGAAGATAAGATGATGGGATATGCAGAAGAAGGAAAAATGATATGTTTGGATTGCTTAGGAAGAGGAAACCCGTGCGAAAGAGGACTGCGTCCCGGGCAAGGAGGATACGCACCCAAAAGAATAGGATGGGGACCCAAGGAATAGTTCCCGGCAAAGATAAAACACTGGGGCTGGCAAGCCATGACTGCGAAACCCAAGGAGTAGTTCCCGGCAAAGTTAAAGCATTGGGGCTGGCAATCCATAATCGTGCGATGGAAGGGCCAACGAAGAGTCATGCTTTGGGTAAAACGGTTCGAGTCAAATAAAGTCTCCCGTCTGTCAAAATTCCCTAGAAGTCCTCAGAAACCTTGGTCAAAAAGTCAACCATGCTTGTATGATCCGTACGGCTGGTTTTTCCCTGTAAACAAAAAAAAATCATATCAGCAGCTTGTATCAGCTGATTTCCCACGAGTGAAATTCATTTTTACTTGTCCGAAACCTGTCAGACATGTGTCAAAATTCGCATGATTGAGTCCAAACACATCTCGGGAATCCCCGATGGTCCAGAAATGACCACGAAGCCCTCTCGAGGCTCAAGCTATGCATAAATGGTGAATTTACAAATAAAAGGACAATGTTTTAAACAACCAAAGATAAAAAAAATTCATACATGGTTTCGAATAAAACAAACCGAAAGAAAAATTGTTCACATAGGTACATCCTAATCAGAATCTGGGTAAGGATCATCCGAAGGCGAGTGAACCCTCTCCAAGGGGCAAGATGGGTACATATTGGGGTCGAAGAAGAAGATGGACTCCGCCAAGCTCGAGCCTTCACCCAAAGAGGATTGGCCGGGAAAGAAGGAGGGAGGAACCTGGGAATGAGGACCGGGGTGTCTGATCGGCTGGGGGCTCTACACGCTCCAAGGCCAAATGAGCAAAAGGATCTGGGGCGAGGTCGTGAAAGCCGGGGTCACGGAGCGAATCCCGAAAGGCCTCCAAATCAGCTCCACCTAAGGTATAGCGACGGACAAAGGATGGGGGAAGCTCTACGCTCGAGCCCCGTCAGAAAGACCTCTCCCCACCACTCACCGAATTTCTGCCCGGTGAGAATCGTGATTTAGTCCGAGGCCCTTTGGAAGAGCGCCCAACAAACCTCTTCAGCCACCTTTTGGCCCATTTCATGCGGGAGGGTTTATCCAACAAATCCCGTGCCGCAACCTGCACAGGGAAATTAAACGGTTCAGTGGAAGAGATAGGGATATGGGATGAGTGAGTGTGAGAGAAAGGAATGAAAACATACCACGCCCTCAAGAGCATCCTCAGGTGGGGCCCCTTCTCCAGCCATGGATGTGGCCACCATGTGGACCCGACCATCTGAATATATGAATGAGAAGTCCTGCCACATCGGAGGAGCCACCCCAGAAGCCACTACCTGCGGCGACCTCAGCTTCCGGGCCACGAAGCGCCCATACGGCTCGTCCGTAATAAAATCAGTGGCGCTCGTTCCCATAAGATAGGGGTCATCCCTTCAGTCAATCATAAACATGGAGTCAGGAGGATCAACGGGAGCCCTCTGCATAAGCTCGAGCCCGTGCTGCCAGAGCACTCTCTCCCCTAAATAGAAGGCCTCTCCTCGGAACCCCACCAGGAGCCTCCTCTCTCGTGTGACCCGCAGGTCCTCAGATAGGTCAACGCCTAGCCCTTGCCCCTCATACCTCGACCAAGGAAAGAGGTTGAGTTCAGCCGGTATGGCGCCCCTCAGCACTGGCCGAACTTCGGCATGGCGAAAGGAGACACGCCCCTTGGACCCCCTCTTCTTTCGGGCCTCTCGAGCCCAACAGACCATGGACGGGAATGTAATAGCGGGATCAACGGTTAGCTCCCACGGATAGCCACCAAAGATCTCATAGTACCAAGCCTGAAAGGAAAATGGCAAGGGAAATGTTAAGATGCAGAAAACTGGAAAAAGAGAATGAGAAGGAGAAAATAGAATGAGGGAAAGGAAAGAATCTACCTCTAGGGCAAACTGGAAGCAAGCCAAGGACTTGCTTGCTTTCCGGCTAAACTTGTCAAGCTCCATATACAGCTCGGCAAACCCAACCTCTCCCCAAGTAATACTCCGGACGGTCTCAGGAGTAGTCAATGACCCGAGGAGAGGGAACATGCAGGTAGTGTCGGCGTTGGCAAAGAGGGTGTTGCTGAGAAGGAGCCACACATAAGCTCGTCCGAGCTGCTCCGCGGTCACCAAGCCCGCCAAATATTCTGGGATCCTGTCCTGAATGGCCCGCTCAACAGCCTGCACCATGATCCCCAAGCCCTTGGTAGGGATCAAGAAGCCAATAAGTGCCTGGATGTCCGGGGACGAGAGTCGATTGGTCCAGATAACAGGCCCGCCACTAAAGGAAAGCCCGGTGATGGCAGAAAAGTCGGCAGGGGTCACGGTCACCTCCCCCCAGCTCAAATGGAAAGTGTGGGTGGTATCCCACCAATGCTCGCCCAAGACAGTAATGAGCCCAAGACTCCTGTTAGTGCTCGCCAGCTGGCCCACAACATGAATGAACGGCACCAGGACGGTGCCCTCTACCCAATCTCTCGGACCAGGCTCGTCGCCGACAGCCACGGGCATAGCCTCCCACAGGGAGCAGCACATGTCGGAAGATCCCCGAGATTTGGGATCACCGCCCTGCAGGTAAACACAGCAAAGGTATGAATAACACAGATTTAAAAAATCAATGCATGTGATAAATGAATGTGATGAGTAAATCATGTGTATAAAATGTTTTTTCCCTTTTCAAATTGCGATAAGCGTTTAAGGGCGTGTGTGTATAAAATGTTTTCTCCCTTTTCAAATTACGATAAGCGTTTGAGGGCGTGTGTTTATAAAATGTTTTCTCCTTTTTCAAATTGCGATAAGCGTTTGGGGGTGTGTTTGAAAAATGTGTGTTCTCCCTTTTCAAATTGCGATAAGCATTTGAGGGTGTGTGTATAAAATGTTTTCTCCCTTTTCAAATTGCGATAAGCGTTTGAGGGTATGTGTATAAAATGTTTTCTCCCTTTTCAAATTGCGATAAGCGTTTGAGGGTGTGTGTATAAAATGTTTTCTCCCCTTTTCAAATTGCGATAAGCGTTTGGGGGTGTGTTTGAAAAATGTGTTTTCTCTCTTTTCAAACTGCGATAAGCATTTGAGGGTGTGTGTATAAAATGTTTTCTCCCTTTTCAAATTGCGATAAGCGTTTGGGGGTGTGTTTATATAGGGAATGTACAAAGTTTTGTTTAGAAAGGTGTTATCCTGTCCCCCCCAAAAAAAAACCCTGTCCCCATTCCAAGACTTAGTGTCCCAAACCTTCATTAAAATGCGACAACCTGTCCCAGGAAATACTAGCACGCACTTGAATGTGTCAAAATGACTAGTCGAGCCTTAGGTACAAGTAGTTTATACACAACGCACTTCGATTTTGGGAAGTATAGCTAGGCATGTCCAAATGACGCAATGGGCACGTGCTCACGTCCCTAGTGATCCCAACGACACAAAAATGAGGCTAATTTCATGAAATTGTGTCAAGAAATGCAAAGATCTCAAATAGTATGAACGTAGGCCCGAAGACTAGGGAATGCACAAAATGCTCAAATTGGACATGAATCGGGTAGGAAAGGATGATTACCGCTCGTTCGTGACATAGATGGACGTTGGGAGACTTGTAGAAACCCGCTCCCACATCATTTAAGGCAATATGGTAGCCCCAGAAATTTTGGACCATGTCAAGCCTTCTATCCGCTCCCCTTGGGTAACCTCTTCTTGCCCGAGCATCCATGAGCAAACCTAGAACGAATTAGGTAGAAATTTCAGGAAAAGGGTGAAGTTATGCTCTCGAAAATCGCCTCTCCTTCTCTGATTTTCGGCCTGAGTTTTGAAATGTGTAGCAACCATCTGTATGGCTGCTGTTTTTGAAAAAGAAGGAGACGCCTCCTTAAGCCGTACGGCTGGTTTGGGCGAGAGGAAATCTCAGCCCACACTTTACACTTTGGCCCCTGGCGCCTTGAACATTGGTTTCCCTCAGGTTTCTGAAATAGAACTTAGGCCCCCTGTAACGCCCATCCTTAATCTCGTTAAATATTTGACTTATTTGTTAAATACTTGAACTTGCATATTATGTGCTAGTTTTACTTGGGTTAATTTCTTAACTGCTTTAGAATATTAAGGTGGTTAAATGTTTAGTTTTGATTTTTGGGTCGTTTGTGAAAATATGATTTTAGGGGCCTTTTTGTTAAAAGTGAATCTTGAGGGGCCTAGTTGTCATTCTTGGAAAGTTCCAAGTATATCAACTTGTTGTTGCCTGAGAAAGGCATTTTACCCAAACACTTCTCGTTCTTTCCTCTGTTTCAAAGTTAGGGTTAGAATTTTACCCTATTCTCGACTCCTCGAGCTTAATTATCCCTCTGTTCTCGATTCTGATCCCGGATAAATATTCGTGGCGTTGATTAGAGCGTTTCCGGCCGAACATAAATTAATTTGGGTAAACTTGATTTCAGACTAGGTAAGTTATTAGCTCCCCCTTGCTTGTAATAACATTCATATATGTTATCCTTGATACTTGTATTTGCTAAATTTGTGTTTTGGGTAATTTCTGTGATACTTGTAATTTTGGGACAAAGGGAGTATATCCTACTGGGTAAAAGTAATGAAAGAAACATGAAATAAGTTGTTGAGCTTGATATGCCTTCCTAGGAATTGTTAATATGTTAGTAAAAAGTTACTCCTACGCTTAGGACAGAGAATTTTAGGCCTGGAAAGAAATTTAGTGTTTGCTGAAAATTGTATCAGGCGCCCGCCCATTTCATCAGAAGTTTTGGTTTCAAAAGTGCTATAATGAGCGGCCGCCCAGTCCATTCTAGGCGCCCGCCCGGTCCCCTGTTTCAACAAAAGTGTTTTAAATCTAAATTGAAATGAAAGCTTACCCTTCCTAAGGCATGTAGCCTTAGTATAAGATGTCCTAGCAAGTGTTGTGATACCTTAGGGGCATCAGAAGTGAGTCTTGAACATGAATACTCATTGAATTAGAATGAGAACTTAGTCTTGAACATGAACACTTATAGAACTCAAATGAGAACTTAAGTATAAGAGTAGTAACTCTTCTTTATGTCTTGAAAGTGCTATGAACAAGCACTAATGTGTTGTACTTGTCTTTAAACCAATGATTGTGCACCTTAGGGGCATTAGAACAAAGTTTTAGACTTGAACATCCTAAGAATAGGATTAGGATTTTGTAAGAGTAAATGTATAACTCTTATACATGCTTGAATGACCAAATATTGTAGTTATAACTTGAAGTATAAGACAATAAAATCTTGTACATGACTTGAACATCCAAATAATTGGATTAAGACTTGAATATAAGATAATAAAATCTTGTACATGACTTGACGCCAATACATATGTATGGTAATGAACTAGAAAGTGCTATGAACAAGCACTAACTTGTATGAGACATGTTCTTGTTGTGTATGTGCAAACATTGCATATAGTTGCTTGATAACAAGGTGACTTCTTGATTACTTGAAGCATGTTCCTTGTTGAGCTAGTCCACTACTTTTGGATTAGTTCTTCTCCCGTAGTTCAAGTAAATACCTACTTGTACATTCTTGTGTGAGTCCAGATGGTTCTCCTTGCTTGTTTGTAAATATATAGGTTCACGCTTATCGCGAGAGCTGGGGCTTAAGTGATAATCGGGTCCCTATGTATTTGCGCTTGACCCCTTACTACCGGCCATAGTAAGGGCATAGCTTCCTTGGTTGGAGCAATATAACTGACTTAAGTGAATGCTAAACTCTTGAACACCTCGTGAACACCTCGTGAACACCTCGTGAGTCTTGATCTTGGGAATGACACTAGTTACCGGGTCTTCTTATATGTACTGCATAAGCAGGTTCTTGTTATTGATCGTGATTGTCAAAGTAATACAAGCTACGACAACAATGGTATTCTTGGGAGGAATAAAGAAGGAAGCAATATCCTTTATAACTTGCTTGTTTAGCCTTATGTGCTACTTGATGAGTGGCTTAGCCTCTCATATACTTGTTACTTGATGATACTTGATATATGATTACTTGAGTATCTACTTGAATTGCATGATAACATGTCATGTAGCTTACTGAGATTTATCTCACCCCGTTCCTTGTTTATTTGTTTTCCTTAGATCAAAGGAAGGCTAGTGATAGTACGCAGTGAGGCTCGACATAGCAGGGAGCTTACTACGCAGGTGGTTATTTTTTTGGGAATCGTGGTCCTTTTACACTTTGGTGAGGACGATGTATTATGGGTTTTGTAACTCGGTATTTTTGGGTAGACTTGTTGTCTCTTGTTTTCTCTAGACATCTTGTAATGCCAGCATATGTGCTAGGCATGTTTCCGTTGTGTATAATCATGTTTGGTTTAAATTTTATTGTCTGGAACTCGTGGTGTGAGCTATCTTAGCTCCTTACTCTAGATTATATATATCATGTCAGTTTGTTATAAACAGTTGTCATCCAGTTTTCTGTTAGTTTCTTGATCCTTGTTAGTCCACGCACACCCAAGGTCCGAGGTTCTATTAGGGGATCCCGGGGCCTGGGGTCGTGTCACCCCCTCCATTTGAAAAACGTCTAAAATGCCCTTACAGCTTGAATTGAACCTATAAAAATTAGGTTCCCAATGAAAATGAAATCGGGCAGTCCCTAGATGGACGTAAGACCAGCTCTTTAATTTGATCCAACCGTACTTCGTAAGCCCAGGTTGAAAATGTGATTTAGCCCGGCCGTACTTCGTAAGCCCAGGTTAAGAATGTGATTTGACCCGGCCGTACTTCATAAGCCCAGGTTAAGAATGTAATTTGACCCGGCCGTAATTCGTAAGCCCAGGTTAAAAATGTGAAATTAGCCCGGCCGTACTTCGTAAGCCCAGGTTAAGAATATGATTTGACCCGGCCGTACTTCGTAAGCCCAGGTTGAAAATGTGATTTAGCCCGGCCGTACTTCGTAAGCCCAGGTTAATAGTATGTAATTTAACCCGGCCGCGCTTCGTAAGTCCAGGTTAAGAGTTTGAATTTGGAAAGTTAACGTGGCCGTTCTTCGTAAGTCCAGTTAAAAATATGAAAAATTGTCCTTTGGCCGTCCGGCGTGACGTAAGACCATTAGGTTTTATGAGATTGTGTCATTTGGCAATCCGGAATGACATAAGTCCATTAGGCTCCGTGAGATTCATCATTGGCCGTCCGGCGTGACGTAAGACCAATGGATTTTGTTGACCCGACTGTACTTCATAAGTCCAGGGTAGAAAGTGAAATTATGAAAGTCCCGGCCGTACCTCGTAAGTCCAGGATGAAAGTTAAGATGTTATCGCCTCGGCAGCCCTTGGTAAGGCGTAAGACCAATATAGTCATGTTAGGTCAAGAAAACCTTTGTCCCCGAGAGGGACCAGGTTAGGAAAACCTATCATTGTGACGGCAGTCCGGAGAGACGTAAGAGCAGCCTTGTAGTCAACCCTCCGTCAGGAGATAAGTTGACCAGTTTGTGTAGTCGACCCTCCGTCATGAGATAAGTTGACCAGTTTGTGTAGTCGACCCTCCGCCATGAGATAAGTTGACCAGTTACCCTCGAGACGACCCTCTCCGATAGAGCCAAGTCGATCGAGTCTAGCCTCTAAGCCATGCCCATTATTTGAGCCTCTGAGCCATGCCTATTCCTTGAGTCGACCCTCTCCGATAGAGCCAAGTCGACCAAGCCCGGCCTTTGAGCCATGCCTGTCTGGGAAAGGATGAATGAATATCCACCTAAGGCCCATAAGTTTGAGTATCCTTAAAATCTCTCACCCGAACTACGTTAGGCTTGATTCCCTCGAATAGGGATACGTAGGAATCCTATACCTCTAGGTCTAGCCATAGAACAAATCGGCCAAGCCGTCCTCCCATCGGATTGGGATGCTTATAGGTTTGAGTAGCCTTAGAATCTCTCACCCAAATCGGCCAAGCCGTCCTCCCATCGGATTGTGATGCTTATAGGTTTGAGTAGCCTTAAAATCTCTCACCCAAATCGGCTATGCCGTCCTCCCATCAAAATGGGATGCTTATAGGTTTGAGTAGCCTTGAAATCTCTCACCCAAATCGGCCAAGCCGTCCTCCCATCAGATTGGGATGCTTGTTTTGTCGACAACCCCGCTTTCTTCAAAAGCGACGTTGCCGAGGGGCTCTGTAAGTACCCCAATCTGGATTGACCTACTTTAGAGGAATTCTTGGTACCATTTAGGGATAAACCAATGGGCCAGGACCTCGCTAGGATAAACCTGATATTCCAGGACTGAACTGGAATTAAACTTTGAAAAATCCAGAAGCTCGCCAAGTCGAGTCGTACGGATGGTTTGGGCACATGAGGTCCCTAGCCATATGGCTATGTTGGGCACCCTCAGCCTCTATAAATTGAACCCCATGCTGATCATTTCAGGGGGGGGGGGAGAAAGCGTTTTGTGAGCTGAAACTCTGCTAGTTTGAGAGCAGAAAGTGAGTGATATATACATTTGAGTGAAAAGAGAGGAAGATAGGCCATAACCACAATAGGTGAAGCCTCCTTCTGCCCATCTTCTTCTTCATCTCAAACTCTCTTTTATCTTTGTTCATATTACTTGTTTATCTTGTATTATTTCTTCTTGTTCTTGCAAAGTCTTGTCCATTTCAAGCACTTTACATTTCTTGCAAGTCTTGTCCATTTTCAAGCACTATATATATATATTATACAAGTCTTGGCCTTTCAAGCTATATATATTATGATTATTTATGTATATGATCCAAATCATGAGGTGATTCAAGGTCCCCTTCACACCTAGTGTGTGATTTATGGGATGAAACCTAGGATGATCATGATTTGTTAAATTTCATGTTGTTCTTGTTTGGCCATAAGAGTCATGATTGGGGGATAAAGTTTCAATCTTTATCATCCCAACCATGATCTAGCCATAAACCACCAAGTATGGGACATAAAGATTTGATCTTTATGTTATATTTTTGTCCCTAAGGGTTTAATCTTGTATAATAAGTCCATTTTGGTGGTAAAGTTTCAATCTTTATCCACCAAAATGGTCATTTTGGTCTAAATGCCATATTCATCAACTTTTCATAAATCTCTCCAATGATTGCCTTTGATCACACCTAAATCTTTGTTTTTGGGGTTCCTTTGATGAACAAAGTGCATAGGAATGAACTTTTCAAAGTTTTGTTGTTAATCATAAACTGGAAATCAACATTCCAGTCCAGTTTCAGCAAAGATACTCTGTTTTGACTGAAACTAGACTGTTTTCTGATAAACTGTAAAAATGCCCTGGAGAGCCCTCCCCATCCGTACGGCTACTTTGGCCAGGGAGGGCATTTTCCAGTTTCTTCCTTTTCTGACCAGAAAGTTTGCAAAATAAACCTTTTCTGTTAAATAATTAACTGGTTTTGCCAAAACACTCAGTTCTCCCATTTTGAAAACACACACACACACATGCACTTTCGTTAACTAACATTAGGGAGACTCGGTCCTATCCGAGGCGACTTGGGTGACGTGAAACTCTTCCCAAGGCGTAACCTGACCTCCGAACTAATATAATCTCTAACCTTTTCTTTTGTTGGGTTAAATAATTAACAAAAGTGGCGACTCCGTTATGTTTTGTGAGATAACCGTGTTCGGCTTTTTCGCCCCAAAACTCGTCGCGATCCTCCGCGCGGGGGCGGGATCCTTACAGGTATACCAAGTGTATTTTGCTTGTACCGTGTACCAACCAAGCATGAGTTGGTATACAAAAATATATACCAGTATCAATCACAAAAATCGGCATACCAAGTTTATTGGTACGGTTGATATTCGGTTGGTACTCAATATATACCAAATATAAATGAAGACAACAAAAAAATTGCATTTTTTTGTTAGACTCTCTTGTCTAGTATTAAAAAACACATTATAACATAAAATATATCTCAAATGCAAATTATAAAGTGTTGAAACTAAAGAAAAGTAGAACAATTGAAGTCTTGAAAACTAAACAATACAGTGACTCTACATAATATTCACCACGATGTTGGGAGTGGAGTCTTAAAACCAAAAGGAGACAATGAGGAAATGGAGTTCAAACCATACGGGGGTTGGAGGAGATCAAAACAGAGAACAAAACTGTACAGAGAGCACGCGGGCGCCTGTTCCATACCAAGCGGGCGCCTGGTCTTGACAGAAAGATAGCGAAGGAGGAAAGCTGGCGCCTGGTCCATAACAGGCGGGCGCCTGGTGCCGCGACCTAAATTCGGATAAGTACAGGATTTCTAGATTTCTTGTAGATCTATATAAACATAGTTTCGAGTTTGAACCCATTGTAGCACCATATTAAAGAATATTTAATAAAATATTGGCTTGGCGATTGCCCCCGGACATAGTTCATGTGTTGAACGAACCGGGCAAACAATTCTTGTGTTATTTGTGTGTGATTCTCTCATATTTGTGTTTGTGATTATTGTGTTCTAGATCTTAATTGCAACGAGGCACCACTAAATTCCCAACAACGACTCCAAAAACAAAAGATTACAAAAAGACATTTTGATTTTTTTTTTCCTAAATCGTGATAAAGAAAATTAAGGGCTTAAGGTTAGAAAAAGGAAGTTAATGTTTGATACTCCATTCGTCCCAAAATACTTGTAGGTTTAGAAATTCTCACACGTATTAAAAAAAAAACAATCAATAAATATCAAATAGACCAAACTACCCTTTGAATATTTCAAGTACCTAAATAATTAGACGGAGTATTATATATATATGTGTGTGTGTGTGTGTGTGTGTCTATATATATATATATATATATATATATATATATATATATATATATATATATATATAAAGTGGGTACATGGTATACCAACCAAAGTCGATATTGTATACCATGTACCAACCAGTTAGAAAAAAATGGTATGGTACTACCTACCAAAAAGTTCGGTATACCAACTTCTTTATACCTATTATAATTGGTACGGTTGGTATACGAATTGGTTAGTATGTACGGACGAGTACAATTTGCCACCCCTAGCTAAAAGCCACCTAAAATTTTATTAAAATAAGAAAAAAAATGTAATGGGTGACTAGACCAAAACCATTACGGAACAACAAATAAAGAAAAGATAAAATAATAGTAATAATAAAATACATAAAATAAAGATAGAGAAAATTATCCCCAGTGTCTTTTGCAATCTCCCCAATATCTTTTATGACCGTGGTCCTGCCTTGTCTTTTGTTAACAGGGATAAATCCATCCTCTTCATTATAATTGTAAAGCCCCGAAATCCAGACTTAATTTTTTTGTGGGTCCAACATCTCGAGCCATTTACTCTTCCCAAACAATAGCATCATTAAGACAATCTCAAAATAATCATAATTTAAATACTCAAACATTACAAATTTCAAACCCTAATTATCTAGGGTTACATCTCAACTGTCATAGCTATCACTTTCTTAAATGATCCAAAACATAAACTAAATAACATTCTTTACTAAAAGTAAACTTAGAATTAAAATATGTCAAATTCTCAGTCTAGCCTTCATCCTTAGGCTATGTACAATGGGAGAGTTGAGGGGGTGATTGAGGGGTGGTCAACTAGTTGAGGGAGCTACAATGGTGAGTTGAGAGGGAGAGAGTTGAGTTTGGTAATTGAGAAACTCCAACCGGGTTGAGGAATTTGGGTGGGACCCGCGGAGAGACACCTTGCGGCTTGGGATTGGCCAGAATAAGGCGAGTGCACCACACCTCCAAACAAGGCGTGTTTGCTGCCTTTTTCTTCTTTTTTTCTTTTTTTTTTCCTTTTTTCTGATTGGGACACTTGTCTCATACTCATTGGCTCCTTATATTTTCGGATTAATTTTTTATCCTAATTATTTGAGCTCAATTATTTCATAGTAAATTGATTTTTTTATAAAAAAAACAAATCACCAAAATTTATCATTTTTTTTCCTCTATAAATTGATGTAAGTTTCATTTGATTTGGACATCGAAAAAAAATCCTCTTTTCTCAATATAAAATTTTCAATTATACTTTATTAATCCTTATTTAAAAAAATTCAACATCTTTTTAACTGTGAAGTATTTTTTTAATAATAATTATCACCATTTTTCATATTTATTTAATTGCAATTAAAAAATTTAATTAAGTGTGAAGTATTTTTTTAATTATAAATGATATAATAATAATTATTATTATTTTGATAATCATAAAAATAAAGATTATAAATAAAATAAAAGTGGTGGGGTATAGAATGATGAGTTGGGAAGGAGTTGAATTTAACTAAACTAGCCATTGTAGGTGGATGGAGAGAGAAGATGAGGTGGAGTGATATTAGGGTAGTTGAACATTTTTTGTGGTTGAATGCATTGTACATGGTCTTATAGCTTACTTGGAAGGAAAAAAGAATAAGAAAAGGGTGAGCGAACAATGGCCAGTAAGTTCATATACGGACCCCTTCGAATACTAGGAAGAGGTCACCAACAAAAGAATATACTTATCAAAACTGTTTTAACAATTCGAATACAATCAATGGAAAGAGATTTCAACCTTTCGAAGGTAGAAACGAACAATCAAACAATATGATTTTATCTTTCGAAAATGAACATTCAAGGATTCATGATCACATAAGCGGTCTAATAACCTTAACAAACCAAAAGACCACAAGGGGCACAAATACAAAACAGTGATTCCAGAGCACCCCACTACTAATCATCAGTAGTGAAAATGCCTAAAAAGGCCAATACAATTTTTACCCCGTTAATACGAGTTGTTTAACTTAAGTGATCATGCGGGTCAAAATGTCAATTCATGTTGAAGAACATATTAGGTTACTCAAAATGAACTAATATCATTTCATGTACAATTGAACCTTAACATGAAATCAAGCAAAGGTGTGATGTCAAAATATAGATTTTTACAAAGACCGCAATATGACGGAGTCAAAGCAAGAATCAAGTCAAGGTTGATTTTAGGGTTTTCAAAGACGAACATTTTCAATAAATTTTACGAAATCCTAACAACTGAGACGAAATTCATATAACCTAAATAGAGGTAAATCCCTTACCTTTACCAAGTGCGTTTACTAAAATCTTAAAGTATGGCAAAACCTTCAACAATACTTGCCAAAATCTTTTTCCTTCATTCTCTGAAACTACTCCCTCCGTTTCAAAATACATGACGTTTTAGGAGTTAAATTTTGTTCCAAAATACTTGACGTTCTACTAGTTTCAAGACATTTTTGCTCTTGTATGCCAATTATACCCTCATACATTAATTGCAACCTATTTCTTGTTTAAGCATTTAATTGCATAGGTAATTGGATTATTTTATGGGTAGACAAGTCTTTTTTATATGTATTAATTGCATTTTTTAATATGTGTGAAGAAGTCTAAAACGACATGTATTATGAAACAGGGGGAGTAGTTATTTTGTTTCCCAAAATCATTAAGTTCTTGTAACTTGTAAGTACTTCTTACAAAAACATGCAACCTATTTATACTAATTTTAATATTTGTAACTCCCAAACCATTATAACTAAATTAGTTATTTCATACTAATTACCTAACATATGTCTACTAATAATTGGTTTTTATTCTCTACATTAAAACGAAAATAGTGTACTACTCACAAAGAGTGAACTTCAAGTATTTCATCAAGTAACTTCTAAGCATTTTTAGAATTCTAAATGTAACTCACTTCAATTCCTATAATATTAATATAAAACCTCCTAATAATTATCTATGTTATTACACATTACTAACATAATTTAAACTTAATTCATCATTGCAAAATTAATACTCATTAACATATTATTAAATATTTTTATTTTATTATATTATGATTATTTTTCCTTGTTATTACAATAATAGTCATCAAAAGAGTGACCATACGATCTGTCAAATAAATGTAACAGAAACCAACTTTCAATTGATTTGTAATTTGATACTCCTTTTTTTTTTTGTACAAGTTTTGATACTCCTATGTAGAGGTAAGGAAGAATTATAAGGTGAATCACTGGCGGGCACACCTTTGTAGGTTAAGGAGGCTGCGGCCTCCGTTCGTCAATTTATTTTTATTAGTGTTACTCCCGTGCGATGCACGAGCTATTACTTATACCTAATTTATATAAATTTAGATGAGTTTGAATAAGAATGACACATTATAATTGTGAAAAATTTCTTTGAAGACAATATTGTCTATGATAACATCAGTTTGGCCAGAAAATGTATCATTACATAATATCTTAAGGTTAGCTACATCTCTAACGTGAGCTAGGGCAACATATAATTGACAATGACAAAACACAATTTTCTTCAATAAAAGATCAACCTAATGTCACCTATGTTCGTTAATTGCAGTAACAACTTCTAAAGTTCAAAACTGCCATTTCCGCAAAATACGAAACATCTTTCCGACCTCTTAAACAAAAAGAATATACTCACAAAAAGTAAAAATATTTCTAAAAGTATAAATGTATTTTTAATATTTTCTTTTTGAAAATTAACACAATTAAAAACTCGACTATCTAATCTATGAACGTGAAGTAATATTGGATAAAAATATATAAATATCATAGAACGATAAACAATGGCTCCAAAAATCCTAAAACAAAGTCTTTAAATGTTCTGCAACCGTAAAACTGAATAAACCCTAATTATGAAAAAAAAAAAGGTTCAAAAACTGATAAAAAAATTTAGAAGCCTGTTTGAGGCCCTAAACAATGTTTTTTTGGGCCCTTTTAGACCCTGCATCAAGGAGCTACGCCCTATTATTTTTATTCGTCTCGCTCCGACGTTCGATTTGATATGCGGTGCGTTCCGTGGTTGATCCGGAGTCAAAAGGTTACTACTGTTTACGCGCACGCACTCAAATGACTCCAAAAACATGAACGCCTTCCGTCCGCATCAATTAGTAATTTTTCATTCTATATTGATCATAATTTATTTTGTTAACTAAACAAAAAAATTAAAAAGCATCATATAAAAATCAATCCACATGCAAAGTTGACTACTTGTGCCAAATTAAAGATAATGACATATTTGAACTTATTTACACAACTTTCCTATTTTAGAAGTGCATAGGGCATTATTCTAAAAATAACAAGACTTTCTTCATTTTATATAGTTATAGACTAGTGGAATTTTTGTAAATTTTAATTAGTGTTAGTATAATAAATTAAACTTTACCCTATATTAAGTAAAGAAAAAAATACACTAAACTTTTTTCTTACTCACTTAAACTAATAAAATAAATTTGCGACTTTTCAAAAAAAAATCTCCTCCCTCCGTCACTAAAGTGAATGGAACACTTTTGAGTGGGAAGATACATCAAAGATAAATGTTTCAAATTGAAAAGGTAAAAGCAGAGCATAGGTGAGGAATTAGACAACCGAGACAGAGTAGGAAGTAGGAACTGTAAGGACAAGTTTGAATAACACGTGAACCCCACCCCCAACCATACACAACACAACCGTACCAAAAGAACCAACATGGGAGTGTTTGACGAGTTAATAACTTCTCTACTTTTCTTCCATTTCAAAACCTACCTTATAATGAAGACTAGTTCTTGGATTTCGAACCGCTGCACCCATTACTTAGCTCCACTAAATGGTTCTGATTGGAGCTATCTCATTTTTTTTTTGTGTTAGACGGATGAGATGTGTCCGAGCTCGGTGGGACCCACAAAAAATTGAAATCATCTTAGCCGCACAGATGTTGAGCTCGCATATGTGGCCTCGATCTGAGCCATTGGTGGAGGGGTGCAGCGGTTTTGGTGGAGCGTGGTTCCGGGTCCGTAGTTCTTGTATTTGTTTTCTCATTTACTTTTTATGAGGTGAATATAAGTGTTTAAATCACTATATATTTTTTTATCGGTGGCATAGCCAATTTTTTTTTTTTAAAAAAAAATCATTAATAAAGGGAGCAAAAAAATATAAATATTTTATTTTCTTTATGTATATGATGGCAAAATAACTACTATATTAAATTTATTTCCCCTTTAAACTGAATTAGGTAATTATTTCTGATATTTCATATTAGAAATAAACTTGCTCCGTTAAAAAAAAAAAAAAAAAAAATCTACTCAGCTACTTCACACACCTGCTATCATATCCGCCACCGCCTACCTCCCTTCTTCCTTGTCGTCCTTTGTTTTGTGATTTGTGCCTTGGAAATTTTGTTGCGATGCCTTCTTCTAGTATTGTACTATATAATATTGTATGTCTTAAAATAAATATCTGAAATTGCTCTTGATATAAAACAAATATGTGAAATTTTTCTTAATCAATAGCAAATTCTTAATAGAGAGAGAATAGAAGCTGTCTTCCAATTTGTATTAAAATTGAGTTAGAAACTCCCCTAATTATTGAGGAATGATTTAAATTAGGAATAAGCAAATGTCCAATTCAGACATAGTAGTAGCACAATCAAATGGGTCCCTAAACAATGAAAAGGCCACAAGGCCCATATAAAATAATTAAGTCTAGGGTTTATTTTGGAGATCCTACTCTCACTCACTCAATCAATCTTATCACAATGATGAACCTTTTCTCCAAGCAAACCAATATTTCTACACACTTTAGACTTTAATCATGTTTCTTGAAATCATATTGTTTCCCACTTTACAATCTCTTTTGTATCTACATGCATGTAGCTCTGTGGCCCAAATTGTCATTTTGGGTATTCCATGATAAGTCACATTTTTTTAAAATGACAAAGAATCTTTACTATTCATCCCACCATTCTCGCTCTTACTTTACTTTTATACTCAGAACACCAATCAGCCTACTATTCACTACCCCACTTTCTTTTTCTTCACTTTTCACACTCACAAACAACAATACCCACTACAATTCATCCATTAATTCCCAAACAAAACCCATTTTGTGCAACATATTATGGAACGGAAGGAGTACTCCATAGTTCGTTCATTCATCTAAGAGGTGGTCTCTTGTGAGAACACCTAGATCGTCTCATAGAAGAGACGGGTCGACCATGACCGTGTACAACATTTTTCGCGAAGCGTAGGATCCCAACCCATGTTCCACTCAAAATCTGCCACGTTGCAGCGACCCATTGGCCCATTTTTTTTATTTTTTTCCTTTTTATTTAGTTTTTATATTATTATTTTTTACTTTTTTTTCGTTTGCCAAAAGTAATATACTTAGTATAACTAAATGTAAACAACTGTGTTACTTATAAAGTAACATTGTTTATAAGTAAACGTAACACCAGTTTTACAAAAAAAAAAAGCTCATTTTACTCATCTTTCAACTGTAATACAAAATATAAATACGTGTAACACTAACTAAATGTAATTATAGTTATACTGAAATGTAATAGTGTTTTTCCAGAATATTTTTTATTTTTGAGTATTTGATTTTATTAAGAAAGTAACATTTGAAAAATAACAACTTATATAAATGAATGTAATTATTTGTACAAGTAAATGTAACACTTTAGTATATGAAATTGTAACAGATTTCTATAGATAATGTAATACCTTTACATGTATCATGATAAATTGAACTCATTGTAACTTATTATTTGAAAACATATAGATATACTATTATAACAAGTAAACGTAACTGTTTTACAATGTTATTATACAAGTAAAATGTAACATTCGTTTATAAAACTTGTTACTTTCTTATTTTTACAATGTTACTAACACAAGTGTTTTTAGTTCTAAAGTGTAAATGGTTGAATTATTACTTTTCTATACATATGTGTTACAATTATGTATAAACACTGTTATATATAAGTAACACGTTCGTTACATTTTAGTTATAATAAGTATTACTTTTGGCAACAAACGAAAGAAAACATAAAAAAAAAAAAACACTGTTACTTTTCTGTATAATGTATTACTTTTATGTATACAAACTGTTACATATAAGTAAACGTTTGTTACATTTAGTTATAGTAACTATTACCTTTGGCAAACCGAAAAAAAAATATATATAAAAACTAAAAAAACTATTTAGAAAAAAAAAACCTGTGGGCCATGGATCCGGATAATAAGTCCAGATCATGGTGTTCTCATACAAGTTTTTGTCTTCATCTAATTAGCCTACTTGATAGTGGCGGACTCAACTCAGAATATAACCAGGTCCACAAAGTCAAAATTTAAGGAAAATCAAACTTGGGTATTCCAGTAAATAAATAAAAAGCACTAACCAAAACACTATAATAGTTTTTTTATTATTAGATTCATCGTCACACAATTCTTATGCTTGAGTCCGTCTCTGCTATTTGAGATTTACAAAGTATTTAGTTCTGATGGTATCCGATATTAACTTTTATAATGGAGGTAGCGAGTTCGAATCTTATTAGAGATGTGCAAGCCTATTTATAGGTTATTGATAAAGCCGTAAGGCAATCTATCTA